>BPLQ01005472.1:0-293476 GCA_021605075.1 Caerostris darwini
TAACGAGACATTAACAATTTTTAAAATGCGAAAACCTAACTTACTTCTCGATAAGCCAATTTATGGCGGATTTTGCATTCTCGAGCTTTCAAAATTGCATATGTACAAATTATACTATCGTAACTTTAAGGCGTCGTATGGAGAAAAAAGTGAACTTCTTTACATGGACACAGACTCGTTGTATCTTTCGATTCAAACTAGGGACATATTTTTAGACATGAAAAACACTTTAGACAATATATTTGACTTCAGCAATTATCCGAAAAACCATTTCTTATATGATGACTCAAACAAAGGAAAACTAGGATATTTGAAAAGTGAAACCATCGAACCAATAAGAGAATTCGTTGGTTTAAAATCTAAAATGTACGCATATTCTTTTGGGGTCGATTGTAAAAAAACAGCTAAAGGGATAAAAAAATCTGCTTTGAAAAATTTTACGTTAGAAAATTATAGAAAAATTTTAGAAGAAGAAACTTTTTCAAGACAAAAGCAATGTTCTATAATTTCAAAAAAACATGAATTGCATACTGTAATACAAAATAAAATAGGTTTATCAGCATATTATGATAAAAAGTATCTATCGGACGATGGAATTAATTCTCTATCGTATGGACATTTTTTAATTGAAAGCGATGTTGTTTAAATATTATATTCTAATCAATATAAAATAAATCAATATCTTTTTTATGTACCACAATATAATTTAATATGACAATATTCTGTATAGCATATAATATCTTTTTTATGTATCACAATATTCTGTATAGCATATAATATTTTTCTTTGCGAATGTGTACTTTCTGCTGATCTGAATGGTTTGTGATTCCTTATTGTATTTTTGTATTTTGTAAATAAAGATCAGGTACCTCCTGGAGGCCTGAAGAACACTGCGCATAATAATTATTGTGTTTGATATTTTAATTATTGTGGGTAGTGCTTCTTCAGGCTGCGAAATCAGCCCCAATCTCATGGAATAACGAAATGATTTTATTACAATTGTATGCTTTAAAATTTTGAAAAAAAAAAAAAAAAAAATCGAACTTGTGAAAAAAAAAAAAAATCCGAACTTGTGACATAAAATTCCGAACTTGGGAACAAAGGCCTGAGTCGATGTCGGAAAACAGATTGTCATGCTATTTATGATACATTTCAGTTGAATTTCTATATGATGACATAAAATTCCGAACTTGGGAACAAAAGCCTGAGTCGATGTCGGAAACAGATTGTCATGTTATTTATTATACATTTCAGTTGAATTTCTATACGACATAAAATTCCGAACTTGGGAACAAAGGCCTGAGTCGATGTCGGAAAACAGATTGTCATGCTATTTATGATACATTTCAGTTGAATTTATATGTGATGACATAAAATTCCGAACTTGGGAACAAAAGCCTGAGTCGATGTCGGAAACAGATTGTCATGCTATTTATGATACATTTCAGTTGAATTTCTATATGATGACATAAAATTCCGAACTTGGGAACAAAAAAGCCTGAGTCGATGTCGGAACAAAAGCCTGAGATTGTCATGCTATTTATGATACATTTCAGTTGAATTTCTATATGATGACATAAAATTCCGAACTTGGGAACAAAATTCGATGTCGGAACAGATTGTCATGTTATTTATTATACATTTCAGTTGAACATAAAAAAGCCTGAGTCGATGTCGGAAATAGATTGTCCTATTTATTATACATTTCAGTTGAATTTCTATATGATGACATGAAAATTCCGAACTTGGGAACAAAAGCCAAAAGTCGATGTCGGAAACAGATTGTCATGTTATTTAATAAACATTTCAGTTGAATTTCTATACGACATAAAATTCCGAACTTGGGAACAAAAGCCCTAGTCGATGTCGGAATAATTTTATATTTTTGAATTTTTAATGTCAAATTTTAACATAAATGAATTACTCTTTTACAGGTTTCCGTTTTGGAGGCTTGTAGGTTGTTCCAACAGCATCATATGTACATTTATAATTTCATATATGATGTTGGGACATCTTACAGGCTAAATGATTCAAATATACAACTATTTTTAAATCTTACATCAAAATTGTTGAAAGCAAAAAGCGATCGGGAACATTATCATGCTAATAACTAAACCCTTTTTAAGTTGTGTTAACAACTGAATGATTTCAAAGACGTGATGGTAAAATAAATCTTTAACATCCGTTCGCTGTTAAGGATGAACAGTTTTAGACTTTCGCAGTTCGAAAATGTTCTTATACTCAGTCTCTGCGAAAGATGTTAACACATCTTTGAGACATACGAGATCTTGACGTTCTACTCGTCTTACACATATAACATGTCTTCGAAGCGTACGAGTTCTTAACGCGTTACATACACACCTTACAAGCGAACGAGTTCACCGTTACACACATAGCACACCCTACAAGCGAACGAGTTCTTGATGCGCTACGCGTTACACACGTAGCACACCCTACAAGCGAACGAGTTCTTGATGCGCTACGCGCCTTACACACGTAGCACACCTTCGAGGAGAACGAGTTATTGATGAGCTACGGACGTAGCACGCGTTGCACGCGTAGGACACGTAGCAAGTGGTCCAGTTATTAGCACGGTAATACTAACTCACTGTCGCCTGCGATTAACCTGGAGTAGAGAGCATCCATTGTGGGCACCGCAAAAGTGGTCTGGTGTGATGTTTTCCGACGAGTTCAGGTTTAGTTTGCAATCTGATTCTCGCCGGACTTTCATATGGAGAGCGCCAGGTATCCGTTACCACCAAGAGAACACCATTGAACGACACCGTTACGGTGGTGCAGGATGGCTCGTTTGAGGAGGAATTATTCTTGGTTCCAGAACTGACCTGCATGTTCAGAGTGTAACGATGACAGGCCACATCTATCGGGATGTCATTCTGGAACAACATGTACGTCTGTTTCGGGGCGCCATGGGTGCTGAATTTCTGTTTATGGATGACAACGCCTGTCCTCACCGTGCAAACATTGTAGACGAAGGCCTTCAATTGGAGGATATCACCCGTATGGATTGGCCAGCATACTCATCGGACTTGAATCCAATAGAGCATGTGTGGGAAATGCTTGGCCGACGAATTGCAGCCCATAAACCCCCTCCCACCTATCAACCGGAACTTTGGAGGACATTGCTTGATGAGTGGTGTAATATTCCTCAAGATCAGATTGATAATTTGATACTCAGCATGCCTAGGCGTTGTAAGGCATGTATTGCATCGTCCGGGAGACATACTCCATATTAACCATCATACTAACCATGTTATACTGTTTTTTGTAAATAGGTCCTTTTTTAAAATTTGCTCCAGGGAGTAAAAATCGCAATTTTTATTAATTATGTCAAACATATAGCATCGTTTTTGCTCATTACCTTTTGTTTAATAAATAGACTTTACAAATAAGTCAAATTTGTTTTGCTTCTGTCTCTTTCTTTGCCTGAACTTCATTATCCTTAATTTATGGACATGAGTGTATTTCTTGCCATATAATGATTCTTTGAGTGATACTGAGAAATTATAATTTCTAAAGCTTTCTGTAAAAGGCGAAGCAGCTACTTTATTACAATCAATTCAAATTTCAAACGAGAATTGCGAAGAATGCACTCACTGAGCATTATGAAAACGAAACAGAAATAATAAATGCAGCGTTAAATAAATTAGTTTCACAGCCTGTATTAAAACATGAATCAGCATCAGGTTTACGGAAATTAATTGATACCACACAACAATGTATTGACATGTTCAAAATCCTTAAACAGCATGCATAGCACTGGGATACCATGATTATTTTCTATTAAAGGCAAAAATTGATTCTGAAACACTTCGAGTATGTACTGTGGAACACACAAGCAAAACATTTCCTCTTTCGCCGAGTTCAAGACATTCATATTAAATCGTGCGTTCGCCATTGCTTCGTTGGCTAAGTGCTAAAAGGAGATGCTTATTATGATATTAATGAGAATAGATATTAAAAAAATAAAGCAATAAACATGCTTACTCATCACAGATAGTAATGAATGTTTGTGTATATTGCAAAAGTAATTCTCATTAGGGATTATTTAATTGTCATAGCTTTTTAAAATTCCCATTCAAAATTAAATGGGATATCGTTATCAAGTATGTGCTAATTGCTTCAAATTTAAAACGCATACCATTGATAAATGTCATGCATCTGTTAAAAGACCCATAATACAATTATATGTTGGAAGGGTTCAAATGATACAAGATCTAACACACCCAGAAAGTGAAATTCCTTCTATTAGTAGCAATAATACGACTGTACCTGTCTCACAAGCGGTTTTATTGTTTATGGTAATTGTTTACACCATAACAATTAAGGGCTTTTTACAAATGAGTAGTCTGCTAATTGATTCAGCCAGTCAAGGCTTATTTATTAGGGAGAATTTTGTTAATTTATTGCAACTAAACAGTACTAGTGTAAGTACAGGATAGTTATAATTAGAGTGACCGTATTCAGACACCTCTAGAACCTGTTCTGTCTATCGGAATTTGATGGAACTTGGTATATACGTTATATGGACCATGGGAAAAAGATGTTTACAATAAAAAAATAGTTCAATTTTGATCACCTGATGGCACATCCTTCTCAAAATTCCTTATGCAAATTAGTTAAACCTATAATGAGGCTTGCAATCAGAACCCGAAAATCCTTTTGCGTGGTGTAAAACTGTTTTATTAGAATGACAGAAATATCTTAACTATACAGCGTGAATGTCATCGTTTAAAGGGATTTCGAAAAGGGTCCAAGTCAAAGAACTACTTTGTGCTAACTTTGGCGACAATCGTGTAATATTCAGAGCTTTTCCAGATGCCTGTCCTCCTTGTTCACCCGACTTAAATCGCTGTGATTTCTGGTTGTGGGGATACCTAAAAGACCGTATTTATAGAGGAGGAATTAGGACTTTACCAGAGTTGAAATCCAGTATTACACGCCATGTTGCTGAAATCCCTCGAGAATTTTTTCGCTCTACCATTGAACACGCTATAATGCGCTTTCATCACTTAATTGATGTCAATGGAGCCCACGTTAAGCCCATTCTGTACTTGAATAAATTTTAATGATTCTGACAAATTTTTTGCCCTTCCTTAGGAGCTCCAATTTCACCTGGTGGTCAAAATTTGAACTATTTTTTATTGCAGTAATATTTTCTTCATGGTCCATATAACGTATGTACCACGTTTCATCAAAATCCGATAGCCAGAACGGGTTCTAGAAAGGTCTGAGTAGGGTCACTTCAATTATAACCCCTCTGTACGAGCGTAGACTGTTTGAGTTCACTGAAAGTGGGTAGGGTTGCAAGTTCGGTTCAATTACGAATATCATCACTATTTTACAAAAACGTAAGTATCACTGTTGATACATTAATCATAACTAAAATCACTTATGACAACAAAAACAGCTATTTTTGTTGTGCTCATTTAAAGAAACGTCTGCGTGGAAGAATCAAATTTAACTTATACTATTCGCATACTCTTACAATAATGTTAACGATAGTGTAAGGGTATGCAAAAGTTCTCTAATAAGTCATCTTCTATTCTCTAATTTCTGCCATGAAAGGCAGATTACAAATCACAGCGAGACTTGTTTCTCCAATGCGAGTGCATATTTGATCCACATAGACGACTTTCCCCATTTGATTTCCTCTTTTGAATTTCACCTGAAAACTTTCTGTTCAAACAATACCGAGAAGTGCCTAGTAAGAATAAACCATGTAATTTCACTAGGATTATAGAACGGACCGCACGTGGAGAAAAAAAAAAGAAAAATGTTTAAATAAATTTTACTCGAGATGTGTGGCAACCGTAGAATGTTCCATCGTTTTAAAAAATTACAAGTTAGTCATGACTTTGTTAGTTGTAGTTTAGGATTCTCGTTGTAGTGATTGCGTTGTTACTTAGTAGTTTATTTTGCGTTGTAGAAAATACAGTGAGAGTAAAAAGTATTCGTACAGTACGACAATTGATTTAAAAGAGATCCGTTCATAAAAATTATAAACATAAATTCCATTTTAATTAATTATAAATATATAATAGAACATATTTTCACTAGTTTCATGTGAAATTGACACAAAAATAATTTTATACATGAATAAATATTTACAAAACTGAAACAATCAAACATCTTGTGGTGTAAAAAGTATTCGTACACCAAAAGAAATGCAATTTTTTTTTAGTTATTTTGTGATTGGTTTAGCCATTATGATGTAGTTAATTGACGTCATCTTGTAAGTTACTTAAAAGGTTCTTCAGTGGAAATTTTAATATAGTGAGAAACTAGAAATTCTGTAATGGGTCGTAAAAGTAAAGAGACAAGTGTTTCCGAAAAAGAGAACTGATTTTAAAGCTCCGTAAAAATGGTAAATCGTACAACAAGATTTCTGATCTGGTCGGTAGACCCCGTTCAACTGTGCGGTCAATCATAAAAAAGTTTGCTGCCACTGGAAAGGTTCAAAACAATTCTCGTACTGGGCGATCATGTCTATTGACATCATCTGACAGACGGTTTCTGGTACGTTCATTAAAGAAGGATCCCAAAATAAGTGCTCCTGCATTAACATCAGAACTAAAGAACATGGCAACAGCAGTCTCCGTAAGTACTGTTTGAAATGCATGCAGAAATGAAGGTTTCCATGGCCGTGTTGCGAGACGAAAATTCTTTGTTAGTGAGAAGAATCGGAAGCTGCGATTGTCTTTCGCCAAGCAATACGTTAATGAAAGTCCAGATTTCTGGAAAAAGATTATCTTTACAGACGAAAGTAAATACAACATATTTGGATCGGACGGGAGACGAATGGTACGGAGAAAGCGCAATACAGAAATCCATCCTAAGAATTTAGTGCCAACAGTGAAACATGGGGGTGGAAGTCTGCTTGTTTGGGGTTGTATGAATGCTTCTGGGGTGGGCAAATTAGTCTTTATTAAAGGTATTATGAATCATCAACTTTATATTG
This sequence comes from Caerostris darwini, assembly GCA_021605075.1. Classification (NCBI taxonomy): domain Eukaryota; kingdom Metazoa; phylum Arthropoda; class Arachnida; order Araneae; family Araneidae; genus Caerostris; species Caerostris darwini. The sequence goes on from BPLQ01005472.1 coordinate 6,980, forward strand.
ACATTTTAAAAAATAATTTAACATAATAATGCACATAGAAAATATCCTGGTATCAATGTTTCTTTATTGGTAGTTAAATATAAAAAAACCCATTCATTTATAAAATTACTCATGCCTAAATTATTAAAGACTAATTATTACAGTTGAAATTCCAGTAGATATTAACAGTAGGCAATAATACAATCTCAAGCAACTCCTGCCCATATCTTGACTTGCATTGGTTGCCAGAAGAACCAGTTGTGCTCAAGTCCTGGAGTGGTTTCTCACTTTTTGAGAATACACGGGTTTATGGACTTGGTCTAGATGTTGCTGTCAACTAAGTGGGATAATAATTACAGTAGAAATTAAATTATCCATTGATTCTTTAAAATCGAAGGATAATTAAAAAAATAAAGATAAGAGGTTAATAAATTACACAATTGAGAATAATTAGTCATTGCAGACAATTTGTTAGGCCTACTCTAATATCACACAGTTTGCAACTACTTGGTCGGTTATTTAAGGGATTTTTTTAAAGTTTCTTGGCCTAAATTTTATTCTGATGGGTTTAACAGACATAAGAACAAATGCAAATGCTGGTAACAGTACGTCTCTATGATCCAATGATTCAACCGTGTAATTTCTCATTATGGTTGAGGTAATTACCAGTTGTTCCATCACAGCCAACGTTTGACCTGAAATTAAAGAAATATATTAAAAATTAGAACAGAAAGCTTTACAAATCTAACAGACTTTGAAGAAAAGCAGAATTCAAAATAAGTTCTGTCTCTTTTCTGACATTAACTCTGGAATACTAGAAAAAAAATATACGATATTTTTAATTTACCAAGACAAAGAAATGAAGTCAAAATCAAAGACTTCCATGTTTACTCCAGAGAGATGCATAAAAACCGTTTTGGCTGAAAAGTCCTAATAATTTGCTAATATTTCAAATATCGCTTGTTACAAATATTTATGTGACATAATATGGATGTTGTCCAGAAATTCTCAACACTCTTCATGACTGATGGAAATCCGATCCGACTGATGCCATTCCAGAGGCGAATAATCTCGACCAAGTGTACAATATTTGAGAAATGTTTTTTAATTTTTTAATATTTCCTATCATGGGCCTGAATGGCCGAGTGGCTAGCGCTCTGGCGCTCGGTACCACAGGTTTTGGGTTCGAGTCCCGGCGGTGCCATGGATGTTTGTAGTGGTCGGAATCCACTTTAAAAAGTAGGTCCCGGTCTAATAGGATCGTAGAGCGTTGCGGGGGCATTGTTACTCTGCGGCCGTTGCTCATCTTCAAGTTACACGCGCCCCCTGGGTAATGCAAAGTGAGTACGTCTGTGCAGCACTTGCCTTAAGGCATCCAAGACCAAGCTGTCTGTGTTTGCCAGCTGCATTAGAAAAAAAAATATTTCTTATCATTATCCCTATTTTCGCATTGATTAATCATTTTCTTCATGATTAATATAATAATAAATTTATAAATATTAAGAAAAATTAAAATTTTTTTTAAATTTAATATATAAAAGTAAGTCATGATTATAGAAATTTTGCCAAAATTTACTTGTAAGGTGATAACTCTGTCAGCGATAGTTTTCTGTATACAAATGATAAACTATAACTTTTTTATACAATTCGATGTTCTAAAATACATTTTTTTGAAATTACTTACCTATACAATTTCTCGGACCTATAGAAAATGGAATGTAAGCGAAAGAGTTTCGGGTTGCAGAATTTTCCGGCAAGAACCGATCCGGATCAAACTTTTCGGGATTTGGGAACACTTCTTCGTCTCGGTGTAGGAGATTGGTAAACGCTACACAAGTTGCTCCTTTCCTTATTGAATAACCACCTAGAATGGTTAATTTGAAAGTGTAATCAAAAGCCTTTGCTTTATCAAAATACTTTACTTAAAAAGATCAATTTTTATTAAAATACTTTACTGATACATTGATTTGGGTTAAAAATTTTGTTCCAAATACTGTGAGCTAAAATTTTCACTTCGAGTTTTGAATATCATGAAATACTTGATATCTTTTATAAAAATGAAATATTTTGTTGTTTAATGTTATTTCCTATAGAAGGAAAAAAATCATTCAAGAAGACAATTAAAGTTTGAGAACCCATTTATGGGCCTGTTGGCCAAATGACTAGCGCTTTGGCACCCGGTGCCACAGGTTTCGGGTTCAAGTCCAGGTGGTACCATGGATGTTTGTAGTGGTTTGGAAACCACGTTAAACCATAAGTCCCTGTCTAATATAACTGTACAGCTTTGGGCGTATATTGCTGACATCCCTACCCCGTAAAAAGAAAACATCTCCTGTCTCGAAAGCTGCCAGTAGGCAGATGGCCTTTTCCCACCGTGGGGCTGTTGCTCCAATGAAGAAAAAGAAACATTTATACTGCAAACGAAAAGAAAAAACTATTGGATAGTCTGTGCAAATCAATGCCATGATATCGAGTTTTTTAATGCACTGATTTAGAATGTACCTTATTACCAGATCATAAGTCCCATTTCCAGTTGAGAAGAAAAGTTGCTCCCAAATTTTTCTATTTAACCTATTGATTGTTTTTTATCCATACTTATTGTTGACCTTTAATGTTATGTATTTGCTGAAGAACTTGATCGACAAATTTGATTCTGAATACTATTGGATTTGGCTAACAGATTAAAATTCTGAATTTGACTAGCTAAGTTGTAGATTTGACAAGCGGACCTAGCCAAATCTACAACTATTTAAATTTATGGATCACTTTAGAAAAGTGATCCGTAAATTTAACAGGCTAAAAGGGCTTAAAGTTAAACCGAGTTATATTTTATTGCGATATAACGCCAACATTTGAAAAAAAAATGAGTTTATATATGCTGCATCTACTTTCATTTAATGGACGTAAGTTTTGCTGTCCTGATTTCTAATTAAAAAACATAAAAAGAGTAAAGATGCATTATTTTTTCATAAAAATGTGCATAAGAAAGTGATGGAATCAAATTAATTTTCAAATTATATTCATTAGTCTATGTGTTTGGACCATCTCTGTGTTTTTTCATATGCTACTCGACGATAATAAATATACGTTTTCATAAAGATAAAATTAATTAAAAAAATATTTTATACTGAGTAATAGAACTTTAACGTAAAATTTATCAAAACAAAGAAGTGCAATAACTGTTACAAACATATAGTAATGTCTTCTGTGATTCGTCTTGACAGAAAATGTCCCGGTGGATAAAGCCTCATGGTTTCCTGTTTAAGAAAAATAAAACAATATTTTTAAAACTAATTACAGCAAGAAAAAGATAAAGTGTGATACATATTTATTATATTTATAATATAATTTTATAGAAATTTCATTACATTAGTTACAGATTAGTTATTTATAGCAAGTATATATTGCAATGATTTTTTTGGTATTCTACAATTATAGGTGAAATAGGATGAGCACAAGTCGTCATTTCGGTACATTAGCCTTCTAGATGCATTTTAATTCCTTAATTTTGGAATAAGGAATAGTTTTCTGTGTATAAAATGTTAGAAAGTATGTATTATTATGCTAGTCAATTGCAGGTGTATATATATGTATATTGTTAGTATAGACATCATAGCAAATACAATAGAACCTCTGTAAGTCGAACTTCCAGGGAGACGCCAAATAATTCGAGTTAGAGTTTTCGACTTATAGAGGATTTCGACTTACGCGGATTTTGTAAGGAAATATTCGACTTGTAGAGGTTTAGATTCTTTCTAACTTATTTTGAGTTAGAAAGTTAAAATAAATAAACATTCAAGTTACAGAGGTAATAAACATGTTTATTTGTTAGAGTTCAAATTAAATCAATGGCAACAATAAGAATTATAATAAGAATATTTCATAGAATTGGTTATTCTATTTACTGTATACTCATACATTGTTTTCTAAGAAACAAGACGTGCATTGTCGGCAAATCCTTTAAGTCAGTAACTTATTTTTCTTCGAGTTAAAGGGGTAATTAGTTTCAAATGATCGAGTTGTAAAGGTTGTAAAATCAAACATTGCTAATGTTCGAGATACAGAGGTCCAATTTTTTTTTTCGAGTTACGGAGGAAAATATATACCAAAATGGCTGGGGGGATTGACTAATTATTTCGACTTATAGAGGGTTGAAATTTCGAGTAATGGAGATTTCGGTGTGTTCATGTGTTCTGCATTATAGATGAAATAGGATGAACCCAAGTTGTCATCGCGGTAACGTTAGCTTTCTAGATGCATTTTAATTCATCAATTTTGGAATAAGGAATAGTTTTCCTTATATATAAAATAGGTAAGTTGCAGCTTATTTCCTTTTTAATAAAAATTTTTTACATAGGATTTCTGTGAATTTCTAATTGTTAAATAAAATACATACTTGCAAGAGTTTAATATCCTTTTTTACTACGCTGAAAATAAAAAGCGAAGTTTTAGGTTAAGCTAAGGAAATTTCTACAAATGCGTCTTAAAAGTGGGTGGGTTACTTTTTTCCGACCATAGGAGTAACTCGAATCCCAATAATATATGAAACAAATAGCCCATCCACCGTCTAATGATGAAGGTAGGACATTACTCTAAGAGAAGACTTTTAGGAATAAAAGCTCAGCATTTGCATGTTGTATGAGAGAAAACCCATCAAGCATCCTGGCAATCGCTACTGGACACTTATACACGATGATTTGAGAAATCGACCTGGCGGCGACCATCTTTTTGGGGGGGGGGGGCATAGAAGCTAACAAACTTTCTTATCACGTTTTGCTAGTTGACACTTGAGGAGTCTCACCTACTGAACAAGGACAAAATTATTTTGGGACCTGCACCAAGTGTAGGACTGTTGAAGAATCTCCAGCTCATATTTTAAACTGTCTTGATTTACATCGGACGAGGATTTTCCTGAACCTCTTCTATTCTTGAACTTTTAGAGGTTTATGGACATATGGATTTGGTCTAATAGCTAGATATATGAGAAATATGAGAATATGAAAAAAACTATTATTAATACATTAAATTATAACTCTGAATGGAGAACTTATTGCCAAGAAGTCAATTTTGTTGCTCATTTGTTTTTCATTTTAATTCAAATAGTTAATCAGAATTCATGAGTTTTGATTACGTACCAAAAAATAAAATGATTCAGAACAAACATTAACTTCTCAGTGTTATAATTTTCAAGTTTTGATCATCTTTAAGATTTCATATGTACTGCCGTAGCAACATCTATAATATTTTTAATTATCTCGTTATTGAATAAAGTTTTCAATTCCTTGACTCATCTATAAAACACATTCAGTGTTAGAAAATACCTTAATTACACAATCCAGATACTTCATATCTTTGAGATCATCCAATGTGGCATGTCTTTCAACATCTTCGCCAAATATCCAGTCCAGTTCCTCGTGAACTTTTGCTTGTACTTCAGGATAAAGGCCCAGCATGTACAGAGTCCATGCGACAGAGATCATTGTTGTGTCGTGGCCCTAAACAAACACTTTTAATGTCAGTGATTTCATACAGTAATTAACAATATCAATTCTAATTCCTTTCATTTGTTATGTCTGTATAATATCCCTAGTACAGTACATTCACGATCGAGAGTTTTGCCACGTTTTGGTAATTAAACACTCTAATTGGGAATTTTAGTAATATATAATAATAATAATACAAAATGGGTAAATTATTTTTAACTTTTCTTTCTCTTGGTTCTTATTGAATACAAAATGGCAGATTAGGCAATAGACGTGCAATTAAACATTTATATAGGGACATTATATCCTCTGATTTGGCTAAAATCCTGTATATTGCCCGCCTTTATCATAAGATCTTTGAAAGAAAGCTTCACATGCTTGGAGAAACTTCTTGATATTTACAAATACGTGGTCCTTCAGTAGATATTTTTTGACTCAATGGTCGCAACTAATTTTAGGGTATTTTAGGGTTTCATTATTAATGTAGAAAACAACGATAATTGTCCTAATGTATCCACATTCAACTGATCATTTTGCTATTTAATGCTATTTCGAATCTCTTGTTATCTGAAAATAAGATTAAGTATTCAATTTCCTTTAACTGCTCAATATACCAAAATGTTAAGCTAATGAATAAAACGTTTTTTATATTTATAACGTATTTTTGGATACGAGATCTCAGACACCGAAATGAAAAAAAAAAAATTAGAGTTAGCTTTTAATCACCCATGTTAATTGATTTTTTTTTTAGTGAACAACCTCTACTCGAAAAAACCTCTTATTTTATAAGAGGTTTTTTCGAGCCATTTTCATTCGGAATATAAATTTTGAAAGGCAGTCTAAATACAAATTGCATAACTGCTAAATTTTGAAAACTTCTTTAATAAACTTGGACATCACACGAGGCATACTTGAATATCTATTTTGCTAATCTATGTTTCACTTTGTGCATTTGAGTGTTGAAATAGATCCATTGCCAACTTCAACAAAATTATAGAATAGAGGAAATCTCGTACAACGGAAGACTTTTTTCTATCACTTTCTAGAAATACAAAACTCCTTCAAATTATAAATTTCGTTTTTTTTAATGAACAAGTAATATAAAAAAAACATTTTTTTAAGTCAATTCCTACTTTTTTTTACTATATTGCAGAAAAGTCCTTTACAAATAAAGTTGAAATTTTGCTTTTACATCTGGCGCCATCTATTATTAGATACATGAAACTTAAATGTAAAAAAAACTAAAATTAATTAATTAAATTTAATTACTGAATTAATATTTGAAAAAACTGTATTAACATCCAGTGTCACCCTCTACAAGTTAAAAAAAAATATGTTTAAACTTGAGTGGATGAATAAAAAGTATTTTATGAACGATTGAAAATGTGAACAAGATATATATAGGGAGAGTGTGAGCTAATAGAAGGAATTGAATAAATGAATTTAAAAATGTCCTAAAATACTTAAATAAGGATTTTGCCGGAAAAGGTTAAATGTGATTTAGAGCCTTACAGAAAACTATTAAAATTTGACAGGTATGGAAACAAGTATTCACCGATAACATAATTGTGATAAGCTCTTCTATGACATCTTCTTCTGTGAAATCCTTTAACTGAAGATGGTGAGTCAGCAACAGGTTTATCAGGGATCTACTTTTGCCTTCATTTGTTGTTGAATTCTGGCTCAGGTACTTTTGCTTCTCTTCTTGTAGTAACTGGGGAAAAAAAATTAACTATTAAGATTAACAATACTAAAATTAAAATTTCTATTAAAAATATATATATATATATTTCTTTTAAAATATATATTTATATATAAAAATTTCTTTATAAATTTAAATAATATCAGTGTATAGTTCCATTAAACAATAAGTATGGCATTAAAAGTATCTAATAGATTATATATATAAGTTTGTAGAATTTACAACTAGTTTTTAAAGGACAATTTATGCAATTTTTATCAACAAAAATTTTATTTTTAGTAAATTTTTTACAGAATCAATTATATGCACATTTTACAATTTTCATACGTGCACCATACAGGTCTCGTATGGTGCACGACTGTTAATTTTAATTTTTAATGTAAAATAAATTAGTGGAAAACAAACTGAAATTTTTGTGGTAATTCTTAACTTATTAAGAATTGTATATTTTTTTAGTGGTGCCTGAATGGCCGAGTGGCGCCCTGCGCCATAAGTTTCGGATTCGAATCCCTTCGGCGCCATCGATGTTTGTAGTGATTCGGAATCCACTTTAAACCGTAGGTCCCGGTCTAAGAGGATCGTAGAGCGTTGGGGGTTATTGTTACTCCACGTCCGTGGCTTATCTTCAAGCTGACACGCCTTCAAGTTACCCTGGGTAATGCAAAGTGAGTAACGTCTGTGCAGCACTTGCCTTAAGGCATCCAAGACCAAGCTGTCTAAGTGTTTGCCAGCTACATTGGAACAAAAAAAAATATTTTTGAGTCTGTGTTGCAGTTTTTCCATTGTATTTTTTTCCGTTAACAGATCGTTTTTATCTCTCCCAAATATTTGGTGGCACTTTTCTTTATTTGCACTGATATGGAAGACATTTGTAGGAGATTTTCAGTTGCCGAAGTGATATTATACAGAACTCGGAGAATGTATGGTGAGACCTTTTCCGGGAGGACTTTCAGACATAACAGTTCCAAATTTGTATATCATATTAAAAAGTCTACAATCAGTTGATGTAAGATGTTTGTCATAATCACTAATGAATGCTTATTCAATTACATGTTAATAAGTAAACACTACCACAGTGCCACGAAGGGAGAGCTGATGAAACTTGAAACAAATTTTTTAACTGTCTTTTTACAATTTCAATTGTATATTCTTTTAATTTATGGGATCCAATTATAGTCTTGTATGAATTCCTAAATAGACAGTGCTGCTCAGAAGCAGGTTTAAAAATATTTTGGACGTGTAGGTGATTTGGAATCACATGACAGTATATGGTTAGAAATGCGTTCTTGAAGTGGTAGCATTGTCATCGTCGTGTCCCTCATGGAAGGAGGGAAGAGGGATGCAGCCTGTGTTCTGATGGAGCACCCGTAGGTAGAAGTCTGACTTCTGTTCCGTGTCGCTCTTGCAGTCATGGGAGACCGGGACCTACGGTTTAAAGTGGATTCCGGACCACTACAAACATTCATGGCACTGCCGGGACTCGAACCCGAAACCTGTGACACCGAGCGCCAGAGCGCTAGACACTCGGCCATTCAGGCCCAGTGGTAGCGTTCACATAAATGAAAAAGACTTTACAAAAGTTATAAGCGGTTTACAATAAATGTACATAAAAAAAATAATATGATCGACATTAACAAAGATCAAATGCTTATTAGCTCAAAAATGTTCCAGCTGTCTGTGACTGCTCAGCTGTCTGTTCTAAATGTTCTAGCTGTCTCGCATGTCCAACGCCTAATAGTTCAAGCATTCTGAAAGATTCCAGACTTCCTCGGCAGTTGCTGCGGATGCATCAATAGGTTTCTACGCGTTAACAATTGGCGGGACATATATTAGTGTCTTGATATGCCTCAGAAGTCATCAATGTATGATAAGCTCGGCGAGCGAGCAGGTCGTTCTACATCACGGTTACGTCCGATTCACTGTTGGTTAGTATCTTTGTGGCTGCACATGAGCGAGGGTATGCAAAAGTTTATGGTTGGCAGCCAGCATTATCGAATATGTTCTTTAGTGGCAGCGAGATTCATTGACTGTTTAATCTCACTGATCCCTATTCCTCATACAAGTGATGCATTTTGGCTAATTTCCCTTTTGTATAATCACCCATCCTACTACAGCTGAATCAGTTTAAAAAATGGAGGATTTTTGCGAAAACGTTTGAAGTTCCTGTTCTTTATGGCTGCAAATGAGCGAGGATATCCAAAGAGTCTATGGTTGCCAGTACGCTTTATCGAATGTATTCTTCAGAAGCAGCGACATGACCACTGGTCTCGATTCCTCGTACATGAGATGAGTGTTCTTTAGATTCTACAATATTGTATGCTTGATGCATTTTTGCTAACTCTCCTTTCGCATAATCACCCCTCCTACTACGACTGTATCAGTATAAAAAATGCTCCCGTGAACTACCATTTATCGTGCACGGAAAGCATTTCCGATACATAGTTTCCGTGAGATATCAAATCATCTAGGTACATTCTACCCGCCCTAGAAATTTGCAAACTTGGCACTGAAATATCCTATATAGTTAAGTTCTTAATACATTTTATACATAAATATTGTCATTTTTGTCAGTTTTATAGATTAATAAAAACCATTTTCTGCTTTTTGACAAATTCAAAGAAAAACTGAAAGGAAACATTTCGTTGTATAGTATATAAATGTGAAAATTTTAAAAGTAAAAATTTCCTTTTAAAACTATGTTTTTAAACGTTTGATGAGAAAACAATTAGAAGACCAGAAACAAGTTGATATTAACGAAAATCTACTTACAGATTTGGTAAAGTCTCGCACAACTTGAACATGTTTCTTCACTTCTTTTCCATCTTTTGAAAAATAATAAAAGAAATCTGACCAATAGAAGCAGTTGAACAGTCTTCTTGATAAAAGTCGAAAGCCTCTGAAAATTAAATCGACATGAATGGATTAAAAAGATGTATTAAGCTATAAAAATATAAATAAGATGCAGAAAATGTTCAAACGTTCAAATAACACAGAACTAATTCTTTATTTTTGAAACCTCATACTTATATAAAATTATTATACAAAAAAGTGTCATTGCGTTAAAATTAATAAATTTTTGTACATCTTTTATTTATCATGATTTCCTTTGATTTTATTTATAACTTACCATAAATTTCGTCTACAGAAAGAGTTAAAAATAAAAACATACCTATTAGCGGAATGAATGAATTCTTCTTCTTTGTTAGATTTTTGGGCATCCATACGAATTCCCAAGATAGTCTCTAAAATTAGAAATAAGTATTTTTAACTTTTTTTTGTGTGTTTTATAAAATATTAATGCAATTTTTTATGACGTAATATGGTTTGATTTTCACTGAATTTTTTCAATTCAGTAATTACAGTTTACTCAATTGACAATTACAACTACTACTTTATATGGTGGATAATGTAGATAAGATTAAAAATTATCTATCATAGTTAATTGATCTTATATAGATTATGAATTATATTTATTATTAAAATTTCCTTAGCATGAATGAATGAATTAATGTAATTTATGAATGGATGTGACTTCTAAACATTTTTATAAAATATTCTAATCAATTACCAACGATTCCATTTTTTGTCCCTTGTAAGTAGCTCATCTATTGTTTTGATTTACAATACTACTTGGCTCTTAGAATAGTTTAAATTTTTTACAATCAAAACTGATTTTTTTTTAATTATGCTTGAGCTCAAAGAAGTATTATAGTACACATACACTGAAGTGACAAAAGTCATGGGATACCACTTAATATCGTGTCGGCCCTCCTTTCATTAGGCGAAGTGCAGCAACTCGACGTGGCATGGACTCAACAAGTCGTTGGAAGTCTTCTGCAGGAATATTGAGCCATGCTGTCTCGATAGACGTCCATAACCATGAAAGCGTTGATGGTGCAGGATTTTGGGCACGAACAGACCCTCGATGATGTCCCATAAATGCTCGATGGGATTCATGTCGGACGATCTAGGTGGCCAGATCATTCGTTGGAATTGTCCAGAATGTTCAAACCAATCGCGAACAGTTGTGGCCCGGTGACATGGCGCATTGTCATCCATAAAAATCCCATCGTTGTTTGGGTACATGAAGTCCATGAATGGCTGCAAGTGATCTCCAAGTAGCTGAAAATAAGCATTTCCAGTCAATGTTCGGTCCAGTCGCACCAGAGGACCAAGTCCATGCCATGAAAAAACAGCCCACACCATTACGGAGCCACCACCAGCTTGAACAGTGCCTTGCTGACAGTTTGGGTCCATGGCTTCGTGGGGTCTGCTGGCCACACTCGAACACTACCATCAGCTCTTACCAACTGAAATCGTGACTCATCGGACCAGGCCACGGTTTTCCATTCATCTAGGGACCAACCGATATGCTCACGTGCCCACGAGAGTCGCTGCAAGCGATGTCGTTCTGTCAGTAAAGGCACTCGAGTCGGTCTTCTGCTGGAATAGCCCAAGAAAGCCAAATTTCTCCGCACAGTTTTAACAGACAAGTCCCTTGTACGTCCCACATTAATTTCTGCGGTTATTTGACGCAGTGTTGCTTGTCTGTTAGAATTTACGACTCTTTGCAGACGTCGCCGGTCTCGGTCGTTAAGTGCAGGCGGTCGACCACTGCGCTGTCTATGGTGGGATGTTATGCCTGAAATTTCATACTCTCGGCACACTCATGACACAGTGGATCTGGGAATGTTGAATTCCCGAACGATTTCCGAAATGGCATGACCCATGCGTCTAGCTCCAACTAACATTTCGCGTTCAAAGTCTGTTAATTCCCGTCGTGCGGTCATCATCACGTCAAAACCTCTTCACATGAATAACTTGAACAGAAATGAAAGCTCTGCGCATTTATACCTGTCCTACGCGATGCTACTGCCATCTGAAAATTTGCATATTGCTATCCCATGACTTTTGTCACTTCAGTGTATATATATTAAAATCTAACACAGTGACTATATTCAGAGACTTACCACACATTATTGCGAAGGTGCAAGGTGACAGATAGCCAGTTATTTTCGTCGAGTCCTTGTCCGTCTCCTGTTGTAGGCGCTGCACAAGAAGTCTGGAATGGTCGTTTAAGATGGGCACGTATGTTTTCAAAATATCGTAGCGGAAGCATGAGTTCAGCATTTTACGTCTCGATTTCCATTTGTCACCACCACTATGATACAAAAAATAATAATAATCTGTATATTTAATTAGTTTTTCATATGATATTGGTACTTAAATTTTAGTAAAGAATATTAATTATATTTATTACTTAAATTCATTTCCTTACTTTAAAAAGAAGATGAATAAGGTATGGTATGATTAAAAAAAGTATGCATGATTTTCAGTATTTTCCCTGAATTTGAATTCTTTTAGTAATATTTTAATTCCAGATATTAAAAATTTTAATTAAAATTTCTTTACATTTAATGCACTACCTTTTTCTGGAATTTTGAAAACGAGAACTATGCTCATGTCTATTGTTTCTTGGACTGAGCTACTTTACTCGCAAACTATTATTTGGACTTTTTTTAATTGATTTTTATTTCCAATAACTATGGTACATTTTATACTTATTGACAAATTATTATTTCTTTTATGTATTAAACTACACCATGGAAAAATAGAAATAATCAAATATTTTTTTATGCAAAAATTAGTAAGGATACAAATTATTTTAAGAAATTGTAGCTAATTTGAATATTTTTTATTCTGGCTTATACAACAAACACTTTTTTCCCCATGAAATTTGTTTTATTTGCTCGAGAATAGTTGAATTAAATAAATAGTTGAATTGAATATAAAATAAAATAGTTCATAACCGAAGAAATTTTTCAGAAGTCTTGGAATCCCGACTCAACGCAAAAGTTTACAGAGAAAATGCTGGCTTCATTTTCAATTTATATACAAAACTGATTTAAATTTTTGCAATATGTCGTTTTTGAAAATTCAATTATGCAGAGCATCTTCTACAGATTCACGTAACAGCTGAGCCAACGATTTTCAATCTATGGACGAATATGAGCATGTCGTAAAGAAAATATTATTAAAAAAACTGTTTCGTTTACTAATAATAATGAAAAACAAATTATATTCTGACTCTCATTAACTGCGGTGACAAGAGTCATTAGCACAATATTCAGACAATGACTCATTTCTTGAAAGCCAGAGCTTCTCTGTGGATCATGCAATATGGCCAGAACACAATGGAGAATTTTGTTTTAGAAGTGTTTGTATACCTTAGAATCTTCCAGACATTAAACAAGTTTTCTGACGCAGTTTTTCCATTCTATGTCTCATTTATAAGATCATTTAAAATAGCAAATAATGCGAGGACTATTGCTTTGAGTTCTATTGGTTTTCAGAAAAGTAATTCTACTTTTAACATATCAGCACAAAATCGTACATAAGAAATAAAACGAGCATCTTTATTGTTATCTGTTGTGTCATCAAGCTGAAATAAAAACAATTTGTCACGCAACTTGCAGTAAAGCTGATGCTGTTCATTTTCAGATATATCATCAATTCGACGAGTAACAGTATAATTCGACAGATTAATGGATTGCAATTGTTTAGCAAAATTATCTCCAAACATATTTGCTACCATCTCAACTATAACTACTAAAACAAGCTCTTCACCGGTGTGAGGAGTTTTACATCTAACTATTTTATACGGAATTCTTTGCGAGAGGGAAGTACAACTTCTTTATTCACAGACAAAATGTTCTTACAATGATTTTTTTTTCTTTTCATGTGATTTTAATTCGAAGAATTCTCGGGCATTGTTAAAGTTCTCACTATGAAGCATTTCCAAAAATTGTTTTAGGGTAAAATCAGGTTTCATGGTATCTGCTGCTAAAATTTCTGAACAAATGACACCAAATCTTTCTTCTTCATTTACTTCATTACTGATAAACCAAAAATTTAAGTAACGTTCAGAATTTTTTTTTCTTGATTTTATTCTCTCGTCTGTGCACTCGTTGATGCTTTACTAACTTCTAATGTTAACTTAAAATAATCTGAAATAAATAAAATAATTAATCTTATAGGAAAACAAGCAATCTTAACAATAGTAAGTAAAACAATTTATCTTAAAATAAGTCAAGTTGGTCACACAACTACTAACAATTTTTTGAGGAAATTATAGTTATTGAAAATAATCACAGCAATGTATCCAAAAATTACTATGAAAAGAACTCTTATTTTACAGACATCAGACAGGTTATGTTAAGAAAGAAAAAGAAATTAATAAAATTAGGACAAAGTACTGTTTAAGGCATTCCTAAGAATTTGATCTTCAGAAATATAACAAAATGAATAGCTATTGTTTAACAAAATTAGAGTGTCTTAGATTTAAAATACCTAGTGAGTAATCCTTTTCCAAAAAAAGGTTCCATCCAATCGTAGACTGCAGTTTTTTCTATTATTTTTGATCCACCAAAAATTACCTAAAATGCATGTTTCATTATTATCATTTAATAAATTACAGGTCAGTTTTTGACTATTTAAATTACCATTCGCAGAAAACATGTTTCTATGCATATAATGAAACATCTTTCTGAAATATTTTAGAAAGCAAATTATTTTTGATGGATTAAAGCAGGGGTCTCCAAACTACGGCCCGCGGGCCAAATCCGGCCCACCAGTGTCATCAATACGGCCCGCGACGGTGAATAGCTTATTGTTTTTTTTTTTGTTTTTCTTTTTAAACACAGAATGACAAACTCGGTTTTATTTACTTGCTAGGTAAAACTGAATGACAAGCATAATACGCAGAAAATTTAACTTAAGCATAACAACTAACAAATAATTGAAATGAATCCCACTAACATTATAAATTAGTGAAGATCCCGCGGTTACCCTCGGTAGTTATGTTGGGGTAAAGAGTATCGCATATGTATGTATATCGATGTTTGGAATGTATATATCCTGAATCAAACATAAACCTGATTACTCAGAGTGCGTACTCGGCGACTAGTCTAGAAATTATAGATAATGGCAGAAAAATTAAAACGGTTTTGGCCCTCGGTACTTACTGGAGTAAACAGTATGGTCCTAAGGCTGAAAAATTTGGAGACCCTTGGATTAAAGTTATCATTATATGTTATGATTAATAAAAGATTTCTTAAAAATTTAAATAATAGAAACGAAACTACCTCGACTGCTTCTGCTTTTGCTAGGACTATTAGAGGATGAAAAGCCAGCCAAAGGCAGTACAGTTTCTCACGGGCAAACATTTTTCCATATGCTCCAATTAATTGTTGTATATCTGTAATTGAAAGAGCCTCTGTAAAAATGCGTGTGCTTGGTGTAGTAATATCAGGATGTACTACTCCAATCGGATGTAGCTTGATCTAGTAATATAATATGATGGATTCTTACTGTACCAATAGCAATTTCTTATCACTAAAATTTTCATATAAGTTGGATTTAAACAAATAGATTCGTTTAATTCTCTCTGCGTTGAAAATGAGAAACATTTTGGCCCATACTTTACAGTGAAAAAAAATAGCTGCTATAGTAAAAAAAGCTGTGAAAGGATTAGTTGCACGTGGATATTATCTACTTTCAAAATATATAAATAATCAGCGATTCAATAATTTAAAGAAAATTTTGTATCATCATAGGGCTTTCTCGTTAATTTCATGGATCTTGATAATTAAAAACAACTTTCTTGAGAGCTTCGCAATATGATCGTCATAACTTTTTTTTTACCTAAAAGGACCTAAATGATCTTGTGGGCTACTTTGGAAATACATCCTAACTCCGCAGGCCGCATATAAAATTATATATTCCCATTTTAGATTTAGACACACTATAGACAATTTTTTGGAATGAAAAATTGAAATATAATAAGTTATTATTTTTGTGTTTACTATTATTCTTACATGTAGACATAGATAATATAATAATAATGACACTAAATGCACATTGTAAAGAAATATATAAATAAATATAAAAAAATATATAAACGAAATAAAAAAAAATGAAATCATTACAAAAATATTTACTTTACTAGCGCGATATTTGTTTGCCCAGTCTTCCACTTAGCTTTTGCGAATCGATCTCCATTTGGGTATTTGCACATCATAATGGGTGTTGCAGGTTAGTATCCGTTATGTTTTAGCGTGTTTTGTATTTGGTCAATTTCGTTTTCAAAAAATCGTTCGCAGGTGTAAGTTGAACCAAAAGCGCTAACAACTTGAACAAAGAGTCTAGTTTGCTTTGCTGTCAACAATCAACTATGCGTATCTAGGGATAGTCACTGAGGTAACTTAAAGTGAAACATAGAACTTGTTATATTAGATGTTCCAAGATGCACTCATCATAAGTTCGCAGAATATAATTTAATTATTCTGCGAACTCATAAATAAAACAGACAATATTTATCATATAATAGCAAAAATATTATTTTAAAATCAAAGTTAACTTTTTTTTCTTAATTTCGGCAGTTAATTTGAGTATATATAGATGCACACATAATATATTTCTTTAATACATTGGTGTTTTCGCTACTTTGGCCATTATCGAATAAATATATTTTGTAAAAGTGTTACTCACAGTTTGAAAGATTTTTATTCTATATTTATTTTGCATTTTAATTAAATGATACAATGAAAAATAAGTAATATAACATATTAAAAAAGAGGAATTCGATGTATAATATTATATTAATTTTAATTAAATGATATTACATCAATTGCATTAATTAAATTAATAATAGTTAGTTAATAATATTAAATTAATTCTAAATAATTTTCACTACTTTGGAGATTATAAAATAAATATATTTTGCAAAAGTGTGATAAATCTCACCGGCCGGAAAAACATTCAAGGAGGGCAAATATTCATGTAGCCCGCGGGCCACAGGTTGGCCACCCCTGATCTAAAGGAAGGATTAAGAAATTTAAAAGCAAAAAATACTTACAGACAAGGATTGAATATCCATTCCTCGATCTCCCAAAAAATGGAAGATCGCTGATATTACCCAAAAAATTGTAGAATCTCACTTTGCTTCCTGGCATTTGGCGAGAAATGTTTATTCTCCAATATATACATCTTGCAACGATAAAGCACCAATACACTGCAACATATATCGACAAGAATACAAAAGCATTCCACGGAATTTCTTCAATTCCAATATGCATTATGACAGTAAATATGGTGGAATTTGCTCGATCTGTATGCTTAAGCAATATAAGAAAATAAACTCCAAATAGCAGAAGAAACTCTCATATGCGATATATAGTTAGAATAACCAAAAAAATAATGGTTTAAAAAAAGCTTTACTAGACTTGTTTTTGAGATTTGGCTGCTTTACCTCGATTTATCCAATTGAATCTGGCAAGAAAAAAAATAACTATGCATACAATTTTACAAAATACGGTATAATTAAAATAAAAAAAATGCACCAGATTTTAAACAAAGATAAAGATACTCAAAGACATTATAAAGCGATATGAAAAAAAGTCTACTAACAATAAAAATCGAATAATTATTAAAATATAGCTTCCTTTGACCTGTAAGTTCCCTATATGATTGCTTTATATCAGTTTTTATCTGTTGATTGGTGGAAAATTCAGGACATAGGGAAATAAAAATAGAGATATGAAAATAAAAAAAATGATATTTGAAGATCAGTGAACTTCAACTGAGGAAATGTATAAGTTTTGTGAATTTCTAGGAAAGATATCTTCTGATAAAAGATGCTCTCATTATTTTTCTAGAGCATCAGTGATATGATTGTTTCCCTAAAAACATCATCTTTGGTATTTTTTGAAAAATCTTATATTTTATTGAAATTATGATACTTATCTATGTCATGATCATGCTTTCAGTGTTAATTTATAAATTATATGTGCTAATCTGTCTTTAAAATTGATTTATCTATCAAGAAGATAAGTTGGCTGTTTGATTTCAGAAAAATGTTTCGTTAATTTCCGCATAAAAGATTTCAAGTGAATAATTGAATCTTTAAATAGAATGCAATTTGAAAAGCAAAGATAGAATTTCTCTGTGATTGAAGAATGATTGATTCTAGGACGAACTAATTTATGTGAATCTGCGTGAATACAAATTTCAATACGAATGTAAGAAGGCGAAGTAATGATCGTTGAATATGTATATTTAAAATGATTGTTTTAAAAGATCCAATTAGAAACATTTCTTAATTATTGTTTTTTTATTTTATTTCCAATGGCAACGCAGTGCAAAAAGGGGAAAAAATGCAGAATAACAAAGAAAAAGAAAATGCACTCAAAAGAGTTTAACAAAGTATACCGAAGTCATTGCCATAAGACTTTAGCTTGCCAGAATCTCGTTGTCTCGGATTCTCCATGAAGTGACAAACAACGAGGAAGATTCATCAGTTCCCCCAAATCACAAAAAATTGGTTAGTCGAAAATTACAGTCGAACCAGAAATCTATAAACTGTTTGATGCAATTTAATTTAAGACAAATTTTAGCAAAATTACTTCAAATAAAGTTCCAGCTGAAATGCAGAAATGCTTAACCTCTTGACGTCCTTTGCCACATATTTCGAAGCTTAATTTTTAAAAAATTATAATTACTATCATAAATAAAAACAACAAAAATTTGATAATAATTCATTTACTACAGAATCTCTCAACAAGAATAAAACAAATTTTATGGCTTGGCTGACATTGATAACATTTTTTACTGTGCACAGTCAGAAATATGAAAATAGTGTAGTATTTCGATTATGAGTGTTGTTAAATTATTTGAACAAATCGTCAATATTTGACAAAAATAATACCCTATGTATTAAATATATTTAGTTGTAATAATTAATGCCAGAATGAAATTAATAATTTATATCCGGATTATATAAAATCAATTCCGAATAAATTATTACTAATGCACAGTGTCCACAAATGTGGAGATTATGGGGTTTTTTTGTATTTTGTATTGCCCCCCCCTTCTTTTTTTCAATTCCTTCTGTTAGCTCACACTCTCCCTATATATATCTTGTTCAAATTTTCAATCGTTCATAAAATACTTTTTATTCATCCACTCAAGTTCAAATACATTTTTTTTGAACTTGTAGTGGATGACACTGGATGTTAATACAGTTTTTTCAAATATTAATTCAGTAATTAAATTTAATTAATTAATTTTAGTTTTTTTAGATTTAAGTTGCTTATATCTACCAATAGATGGTGCCAGATAAACTTAAAAAAACGAATGAAAATATTTATAAAGGACTTTCTGCAATAGAGTGAAAAAAAAAGTAGGAATTGACTTTAAATTTTTTTTTTATATTACTTGTTTTTAATTCCTATCATTATAAATTGAACAAACAAATTATAATAAAATAAAACAAATAATAAAAGAACAAAAAAATATCAAGTCGTTTTTTCTTAAAAAAATGAAAAACATAAAAAAGCATCCCCAAAGAGGTTAAAGAGCACCAGTTTCTTCAAGAGAGAAAAAAAACCAATGTAATTTAATATAAAGTAAAAGTAAAAGACGATATGTGTTTACGTTAAGCAATCGTTGGGGGAATTTATGTAATAGCACCGACAAACAACTTTTATCTTCGATATTTCCCACGGCTTAGAAATAATTGTTTGCACACTTTAAGTTTGGTGAGTCCTTATCAATAGTTCACAGTTAACTTTATTTCTATTGACTGGGGTATTCCAATGCTGTGCTTGTAACGGACTATTAAGATTTTTCCATAGAATCGATTTATATTTAAGGGAAAACATTTTAAAGAAAGTTCGTTAGACCTAATTTTAGAAGAAGAATATTTAAGACTAAGATATTTAATAATAACTTCCAGAAAAAACAGAATATGAACGTCCCTTTTCCTACTGTTACTGGAGGATTTTTTTTTCTAATGCAGCTGGCAAACACTTAGACAGCTGTCTTGGATGCCTTAAGGCAAGCGCTGCACAGATGTTACTCACTTATCACTACGAAGGAGGTGCATGTAGCTTGAAGATAAGCTACGGACGCGGAGTAACACTATACACACAGAGCTCTTATTAGACCAGGACCTACGGTTTAATATGGATTCCGAACCACTACAAACATCCATGGTACCACCGGGACTCGATTCCGAGACCTGTGGTACCGAACGCTAGCCACTCGGCAATTAAGCCTTCTGTTTACATTAAATTGTGTTTGATTCAATGCAAACATAACATTTTATTTATATAGTTTGGCCACGGATGCGGAGTAACAATGCCCCCGCAACGCGCTACGATCCTATTAGACCGGGACTTACGGTTTCAAGTGGATTCCGAACCACTATAAACATCCATGGCACCACCGGGACTCGAACCACTATAAACATCCATGGCATCATTCGGGGACTCGAACCCGAAACCTGTGGTACCGAGCGCCAGAGCGCTGGCCACTCGGCCATTCAGGGCCTCTAAACACTTAAATAGATGGCAAAAAAAGGATAACAGAGAGTTTTGAATGCAGTCCAGTTATTTTCTTTCCTTTCATAACATGAATCGATCCATCTATAACATGGTGCACCATGGAGAGCATGTTACACTACATCCATATTTTTCAAAACAGGGTGGAATGAATAGTATCAGGGTTAAAACTGCCTCCATGAGACTCATAACTAAATACTGATCCCCGCCATATCGGGAGGTTACAAGTAGATATCTTTTTTTATTTGTATTTTTTTATTTGTAACTAGTTATACCCATACCCACATGAGTGATCTTAGGTTGAGAACTACTGCAAGGAGAACGACTACTCCGGCCAAACATCTACATTAAATAGATTAGTTTGAATTTTTAGAACCTAAGTTTATATATTTTTTCTGATTTCTTATAATGTTAGATATTCCAATTTTCACCTCATGCGAGACGTAAATGTTGCATGAGGCGACGTTAACTGAAAACGTTAACCACGTTAACCCTAACGTTACTTGTTTACTATTTGTTTTGTTTAACCCCTCAATGTTAAACAAAACAAGAAATATAAAAAAAAAATATTTAAGTCAATTCCTACTTTTTTTTCACCGCATTGCAGAAAGTCCTTTATAAATAATTTTCATTCATTTTTTTTAAGTTTATCTGACGCCATCTATTGGTAGATATATGCAACTCAAATCTAAAAAAAACTAAAATTACTGAATTAATAGTTGCAAAAACTGCATTAACATCCAGTGTCATCCACTACAAGTTAAAAAAAAAAATTTATTTGAACTTGAGAGGATGAATAAAAAGTATTTTATGAACGATTGAAAATTTGAACAAGATATATACAGGGAGAGTGTGAGCTAATAGAAGGAATTGAAAAAAGAGAAAAAAATTGAAATTCCATAAGCCCCGGGAATTTTCAATTGGAAATTGGTTTTACTTTTTGGGCACAGCAGTAACATTATATATCCCTGTATTAGATTTAGACCCACTATAGACATTTTTTTGGAGTGAAGCATAATGAGTTATTATTATTTTTTTTTGTGTTTACTATTATTCTTACAGGTAAATATAAATAGTATAATAATAATGATAAGGACGCACATTGTACAATGTGTGTTTAGGATATATAATTTTATATGGTGCCCGTGGGTTATGATGCATTTCCAAAGTGGCCCGCGAGATCATTTGAGTTGACCACCGCTGGTTTAGAAATTCTTTCTGATTTCCGAGGAAGAAAAAAAGGAATCGAATCTGCGCATCTGTCTCAACTAATTATAACACTAATCAAGTTAACGATCAGAAATGAAAAACAAAGGGTGTTTCACAAAAATAATTATTCAAAGTAATGATTGATTTGCAATGATAGTTTACATAATCATTCTAACGATTTTTATTGCTGTTCACATCAACAAAATAACTGCACAAAATTTCCTGCATTATCCCTGAACTAAATTTTTTCCCTGATATTTTTCCTGCAGATTTAGCGGAAATCTTAAACTTGTTTATTCCTTCTGTTTTATTACCTCCTTAAGTATTTTTATATTGTAAGTGGAGGGAAGTGTACTACATTTAAAGGAAATCTGCGTCACATTCCTTTTGCAATTTTAACATGCGAAACTATAAACATTATCTTAAACTGTTGTCATGTAAATTTTTGACCTCCTTTGCTGTTCAACCTGCTGATTACTACAGAATAACTGCTCAGAATCGATATTATTGGTATATTATCCGTAATAGTTTCAACAAATTCAAAGTCTTGCGTATTGTTATATTATTTGATGGTAATTTCGTTAATAGGAGATTCACCTCCCCCCTCTCCTTCTTTCACATTTTTAAAAGTTCAATCATCATTATCAGCATTATCCGTTTGCAAATCTTTGAAAAAACTTCAACTTCAGTCAAGTTGATGAAATACAGTAGAACCTCTTTAAGTCGAAAACCTCCACAACTTGAAAGATTTTTTGTTCCCTTCCCTTCAAGCCCCCAAACCTCCATTACTCGAAATTTCAACCCTCTATAAGTCGAAATAATTAGTCAATCCCCACAAGCCATTTTGGTATATATTTTCCCTCCGTAACTCAAAAAAAAAAAAAAAAAAAAAAAAAAAAAAAAATTTGGACCTCTGTATCTGGAACATTAGAAATGTTCGATTTTACAACCTTTTTTGCAACCTTTACAACTCGATCATTTGAAACTAATTATCTCTATAGTTCGAAGAAAAATAAGTTACCGACTTTAGGGATTTGCCGACAATGCACGTTATTGTTTCTTAGAAAACAATGTATGAGTATACAGTAAATAGAATAACCAATTCTATGAATTATTCTTATTATAATTCTTATTATTATTCTTGCTATTGATTTCATTTGAACTCTAGCGATAGATAGAGAACGATCGAATTGCATAAAGCAAATAAATAAATAAATAAATAATTGACTTTTTTAATACATAATATTTTTAATTTTAAGGTTATTTCGGAATTATTTTGATTTTTTATTGTAGTACATAATATAACTTTTAAATTTTAAATAAACTTTATTACCTCTGTAACTTAAATTTTTATTTATTTTACCTAACTCAAAATAAGTCAGAAAGAATCCAAACCTCTACAAGTCTAATATTTCCTTACAAAATCCGCGCAAATCGAAATCCTCCATAAGTCGAAAACTCTATAACTCGAATTATTTGGCGTCTCTCTTGACGTTCGACTTACAGAGGTTCTACTGTAATAAAGAAGTTATGATTGATACTGTAAAAGAAAACATTAATATGCAAAATTCTAAAATAGCATATCATTATTTGTGCAATTATTCTTGAGACTGTATTTAAATAGTTCACTTAAGTACATACAAATTGCATATATTGCACACATACACACCACACACACGCATATACAGTACATGTGTTTGAGTGGGTCCCTGGATGGTTTAGATTTACAATGGAACCCGGTAGGTGGCGCTGATATAGGGTTGTTCAGTACATGTGTTTGTCACTGAACTGCTCCTAAACGGTTTGATCGATTTTGATGAAATATGTTTGGAGGGGGGATAGGATAGCATAAAAACGTGGAGAATGTTTTTATGTTATCCCCTTTGTTGTAAGTTACCTCTAGATGGGGCTGCAGTATATCAACTTCTATAACGTTGAACCAATCGCTATGAAAATTGGTATTCGAGTATGTAAAATAAGTTCTCGCTCTCCATTTTATCGTTACTTGCCACCAGAGGGTGCTGCAGTATTTCATCTTATCAACCGTTCAGACAACGCCCATGAAAGTTAGTATGCACATATATTGGAATATGGAAAATATATTCGAGATATGTAATTTCTACATTATATAATCAGCGTGAGATTAACTATAATGTAAGCAGAAGTTTTTAAGAATGCCTTATTTCTAAGTAGTTATGAATTGATACATTAGTCTTTTTTTTATATCTCCTTTTTGCTATTGACTCTTTTTCTTTATTAAAGGACAATTATACAAATTTGAAATAAAATAACCCTAATTTATTAATTTTCAATATTGTAAAGTGCTGAAATAAATTTCGTGATTTAAATATCCATATTTTTAATATATCCTAATTTATTAAAAAAAAGTAACTATAAAACCATTAAGCTATTTTTTTCATTTAATATTTTAGAAACAGTTTAATTAATACATTAACAATTATCAAGAAACTTTAAAAGACATATGTTGTTCTAATGCATCTGGCAAGATACAGAGACAGTTAATCTTTATGCCATAATCAAGGGCTGCACCACTGTTACTCATTTAGCACTACACAGGGGGAACGTGTAGCTTGAAGATATGCTACGGACGCGAGTAACACTTTCCCTTAAAAGATATATATATATATATACTGTAAAATCCACCAGGAAGTATTATAATCCAGCCGTAATTTAACAACACAATAATCATGACTTTTAAATAATAATTTGCATTCTGGCAAACTACGGAATACGGAAATGGTGAATATACCGGTTTATAATCACCAGCATCATTGGGCGCGGTCAGTACTTGGGTTGACCACAACACTGCGTGCCGTTGGCAAATTTGGGATGAATCGATGAGCGCTCTGGCGCTTTCGAATCCCGGCGGTGCCATGGAATTTGCAGTGGTTCTCCACTTTAAGCCGTAACTACTGTAAGAGCATCACGGAGCAAATCATACAGATTTGAAGCTGCTTCCTTCCCTTCAATCATGAGTCCATATGGGCTCGTGGGCTTGGCCAGCCAAGTGGGATAAGAAAGATTACAGATTTGAAGTCACACATCACTGTCAATGAGTGAAATCTAATCTGCAATGAAACCTCATTTATTGGTGAGAAGATATTATGAGCATGCATTAAATGTACTATAGTGCTTGAATGATGACTCTAAGCAATGTGATTTAATTGAATCGATAGTTTGGAGATTTATTGGGCTTTTAAAAATGAATCGAATGCAATTTATTGTTTTGGTAGTCATTGTGATAGTCAAAAAAAATTTTTTTTAGACTATAGAATACATTTTTGTAAACCAGAGTTCTATGCTGAAGACAATGGTTTGGTTTGTCGCTCTACGGTCATTTTGGGCACACTTTAGACTGATTAGACTAGGACTTACAATTTAACGTGGATTCCGAACCCCTAACAAACATCCATGCTACCGTAAATATTCAGAATCCTGTGGTACCAAAGGCCAGAGCACTAGTCATTTATGATTTTAACTTTGGCCTTATATTCACAAAAATTCTTCGGTTCTCTTCGGTATATTATGTTACTAAATATGCAACACGGCAGGCCTAGTAAAGCGCACACATAATTTGCCTCTGCAATTTTTAAATAAATTCTCAAATGTATTATAGTGTTTGAATGATATCTCTAAACAATGTGATTTAATTGAATCGATAGTTCGGAGATTTATTGGGCTTTTAAAAATGAATCGAATGCAATTTATTGTTTTGGTAGTCATTTGTGGTAGTCCAAATGGTTTTTTTCAGACTAGGGAATCAATTTTTGTAAGCCAATTTTGAGTTCTATGCTGAAGACAATGGTTTGGTTTGTCGCTCTACAATAATTTTGTGCACACTTTAGGCTAATTAGACTAATTTCAGGTTAATTTTGCACTTGCTTTTGTTTGGTTTGTTGCTCTACTCTCATTTCCCCATGCTTTAGGCCAATTAGACCGAGATCTACAGTTTAGCGTGAATTCCGAACCACTCGCAAACATTCATGCCACCTCCAGGATTCGAATCGAAACCTGTGGACCAAAGACCAGATCTCTAATCAATTGGCCCTCAGGCCGCATGCTTAAGGCAAGAATATTTAAGACTAAGATATTTAATAATAACTTCCAGAAAAAACAGAATATGAACGTCCCTTTTCCTACTGTTACTGGAGGATCTTTTTTTTTGGAATTCAGCTGGCAAACACTTAGACAATTGTCTTCGATGCCTTAAGGCAAGCGCTGCACCGACGTTACTCAATTAGCACTACGCAGGAGGTGCGTGTAACTTGGAGATAAGCTACGGACCCGGAGTACCAATACTTCCACAACGCTCTACGATTATGTTAGATCGGGACCTACGGTTTAAAGTGGATTTCGAACCACTACAAACATCCAAACACGACTACAAACATCCAAACACCACTACAAGCATCCTAACTCGAAACCTGTGGTACCGAGCTCTAGCCACTCGGCCAATAAGCCCATTACTGGAGGATGGGTACCACAAAATCTTTTTGCATGAAAATGTCTTACTGGATTGTTAATTTTTCCAAAGTCTTTCCTTTGGAGCATTTACAAGAACAAATCTTGAAAAGGAAACAAACATAATCGAAATTAATTTCGAAAACAGATATTCCACCTTGCCACCTTACACTAATAACTTTTAGAACTGTTTTTTTTAACACTATTCAAAATCCTACCAATAACTTTTCTGTTTGAATATTTTTAATCTAATATTTTACGTTTTTACAGAAATTTTATTAGTACTGCAGAGCGCCACCTACAATCTTTTGAAGATATTCTGCTAACAGTTACTGATATGTAAATTATTGGCCTGTGTTAGGTTCTTTAGATATCATGCTCTATCACATTTAGTTACTACTACTACTACATCACACCACACCACATCACTGTGCCTAGAGCTGAGTTGCCTCTTTATAGTTTGGGAATGATGTGGGTGAGAAGTCTGATTGGGCCCTGTGACGCTCTATAGTCATATGAGACCGGGACCTACGGTTTAAAGTGTATTCCTATACACTACAAA
The DNA here is from genome assembly GCA_021605075.1 of Caerostris darwini. NCBI lineage: Eukaryota > Metazoa > Arthropoda > Arachnida > Araneae > Araneidae > Caerostris > Caerostris darwini. The sequence goes on from BPLQ01005472.1 coordinate 33,797, forward strand.
CATCCATGGTACATGTGGTACCGAGGTCCAGAGTGATAACCACTCAGCCATCAGGCCTCTCTTTAATTACTACTACTACTACTGCACTACACCACATCACTGTACCTAGAGCTAAGTTGCCCTTGTACAGTTTGGGAATGATGTGGGTGAGAAGAAGTCTGATTGGGTTCTGTGACTCTCTACGGTCATATGAGATCAGGACCTACGGTTTAAAGTTGGTTCCAAACCACTGCAAATATTCATGGCCCCATCGGGACTCTAACCCAAAACCTGTTGTATCGTCAGCCACTCGGTCGTCAGGCCCCCATTTAGTTACTATGCAAATGATAGTGAAATGATTGTTAAATATAAAAATGAAATGGAGAAATTTTGTTACACTTCATGGTAGTCCTATGTATCCGGGCCTTTAAATCTAGGCTTTAAAGTCATTTCGGGAATTAACTCTTTTAAAGGATAAAATGCTGTATTAAAAAGTTCTACTTCTCAAACATTTAAAAAAAATTAAATTTAAAAACACAAATTTAAAAAAATGTAATCACTTGAGGAAATTAAGCCTCCCTCAAGTGAATGCATTTATTTTAAATTTGTCCTTTTCTTCAGTTCGCAATACTGGTTAAATCCTCCAAGATCAGTTTTTCCAAACGAAAACTACTACTAAGCCACTCTTTTTTAGAAAATGGGGTGATGGGTATTAAGACTATAGTTGTTCTGTTCTATTCTTTTAGTGTTTATATATGAAATAAAATGGGGAAGATGATGCCCACTATTTTATCGACAGACCGATATCCACCTACTCCTCCAAAGAAAGCACTGATCCAGCAGCTGATGTTCATGTTTGTTTTCTCAACTGGGGGATTTTGTTTCCATTAGTGTTCCGGAAATCTGTTTTCAAAGACAGATGTTGGATTACTGAAGTGAGAAGAGACTGTGATGTTAAGAACTGCATCAATACGGTGCACAATTCATTTTAGTTTGTTGAAAATTGTTCAGTTATATATTTTAAAAAATGCATGAATATTGATTTTGAATTTTAAATTGTCATTGAAATTTTATAAAAATATTGATTCGATGCTTTGAAAATTTTATTCTATTTACCAATAGTACTTTTTTTTTATTAAAATCATATTTAATACTCAATTCGCGTGCAAACCACAGTCGAATATTCTTCAAACCATTAATTGATAAATATATTCAAATACAATAGTCAATTTTGCATGTACTCCAAATAATACTTGAAATCTGGAAATAATAATAATAAAAAAATAAATAAATTAAAATAAATAAATAAAAGTTATGCATCACGATTTTTTAGAATAATATAAACTGCGGGTTAAAATATGTCATCAATGTACAGGGTGGTTATAATTAAAGTGATTCAGACCCCTCTAGAACCTGTTATACCCAACGGATTGTGATTAAAGTTGGCATATACGGTATATGGACCATGGAGAAAAGAATTCTGCAATAAAAAAAATAGTCCAATTTTGTTCAAGAGGTGAAATTTTGGCGCCTAAAGAAGGACAAAAAAAAATCTTTCAGAATCATTAAAATGTATTCAAGTATATAATACGTTCAACGTGTGCTCCATTGACATCAATTACGTGTTGAAAGCGCATTATAGCGTTTTCAATAGTAACGCGAAGAAACTCTCGAGGGATTTCAGAAACATTGCATTAATGCTGAATTTCAACTCAGGTAAAGTCCTAACTTCCTCATATACATGATCTTTTAGGAATCTCCACAACCAGAAATCCTGTGATTTAAGTCGGGTTAGCGAGTAGGCCAGGCCTCCGAAAAAGCTCTGGATATTACACGATTCTCGCCAAAGTTAGCACGAAGCAGTTCTTTGACTTGACGAAAATGTGAGGCGTTGTTCCATTTTGCATGAAAGTAGTGGTCTGTAAACATTGTCGTTCCTGTAAAGCAGGAATGAACTGTTGTCGAAGGAGTTCACTGTACCCGTGCACTCGTGACAGAGCACGTTTTAGGACCTTGAGGTGTGGGAGTTTCAAAAAAAATCGATACGAGGATAAAAATTATCAGTAAATTCACAATATGCAGTCACGTAATCACAATGCAGTGGTTGTTGGTGCAAGACATTAGGAGGTGAAACACCCCATATGCCACAATTTTTATTATTCACAGCTGCATCTAAAGAAAAATGCGGCTCATTTGACCATATAATTTGCCAAAGCCACGGTCAGGATTTTCCAAGGCCGCGCATCATCAACTTTCATTCTTGCCAAAAATCGGCAAGCAAATTCATAGCGTGTTTGGTGGTCTTGAGGTTTCAGCATTTGTACCATGTGGATCTTATACGGATGCCATTTCAAAATGGATCACAGAATCTTTCGTACTGTGGACCACGAAATCGCCAACTCACGCGACACCAATCGAGCACTTGCTGAAGAATAGCTGGAACTGAAGGCCCTTTCAACCACAGAAGTGGCGACTACTTCGATGGTTTCATTCACAACTTGTTTCTGCCCTTGACTCGCTTTTCAATAAATATTTATAAATATTTTATTTAAATAAGTATAAATATTTTACAATTTCAGCACACACAATGATGCTTTATAATTTAGATATACTTTCAACTAAATTATAAAGCAGTTCTAATGTACTGCTTATAATTTATTTAAATACGAAGTGCATAAAAATTAATTAAAAGAAAAAACTAAAAAAATTTTATGTAAAAAATTATTTATTAAATTATATTTAAGCATTATTTTATTTAATATATTGTGCATTTTTTATCATGGAGAAAACGTTTATCGAACATTGAAATTTAATCGTTGATTGCCCTTAAGAATAACAAAAAAATGTGTGAAGTTTTGAATTTTAAGATCATTTATAACTTTTATAACTTTTTTAATGAAGAAAAAATATACATATAAATTTTATTATTTGTTTACTAAAATTTTTAAATATGCTTTAGTTAGGTTCTAATACCCTCTAAGGTAATAACCTCTCACAGTTTTTTTATTTTAAAGTAAAGAAAATCTCTTTTGTATTTTCTATTCATAACTTCGATACATTAAAAATTTCACACGTTATCTTTGAGATACGAATCAAATAATTTCATATTCTTTCTTAATATGAAATAGTTGACTGATTCGTATCAGGTAACTAACTGATTAACTGATTCGTATCAGTTACTCTTTTTCAAGAGATTTAAAAGATTTGGTTTGATAAAAATAATATTTTTAATATAAACTAAGTGAAATAAAAATATATCTATTTACAAAAAAAATATCATGTTTGTGCTGAAGATTATATCTTTATAAGTTAATCCCAATTAATATTTAATAAATCAATCATTAAGCATGCTATTGATTATATCTCATCTTTATTGATTTTAATAATAAAAAACAATTTATTTAAATTAAAAGGTAATGTATAAAAATATTCATTACATCTTTTTATTCTTTATTGGATATTATTTACAATAAAATATTCCTCAATATATTCTTGAAAATCCCCAACTATCAAAATTCGGTTTAGAAAAAATTAGATTTATATTTATATTTCTAGTTTTAAAAATTTTAATTGCAACATGTTTAAAATGTAAGTATTATTAAAAAAAAATACAATTAAAGATCCTGAAGCTATCAATAATAAACTGTATTTGCCGGGAAAAAAACACCTCTACCAAGCACACGTTTTAAAATCAATACTTGTTGAAAAAACACCCCACAACGTCAAATAACAACTCGTTAGATGCAATTCAAAACCATATGACCGTTGCTAGGCAACCGTCTATCCAAAATACCTTTATTGATTTTGTGGATCCACGTGGTCAGAAATCCTTATCGTTGATTGGTTTATATTTTGAGCATGCTTTCGTAAATCAGATTGTGTTTCTTTATCTGTTGTTTTCAATCTTGAATAAAAGGCGAAAGCTCGTCTTTTATAATGATGGCGATTATTAAAATTGTTTCGAAATTGATTTTCGAAAATACTCGATCTTTTTTGAACGTTTATTTAATTGTGTCTTTTTTTTAATTAGAAGACCAACGATTAAAACATATTCTACGCAAAATGCATTTAATCCAAGATATGGTTTTGAGTTTTTTAAACAAAAAATTGTACATCAATACAAATTATAGTTAATGTCTGCTTATAAAAATGATTTATTTCACATCATAAAATATTCATAAAATACATATTTAAATAATTTGACAGGAAAATATCTGTAAATATGCGCAAACATAAGTTAACATTTTAATTGTGAATATGTTTTAAACAATTTTGCTAGTTTTAATTTAATTCATTTTGCATGTACTCTCAGTTAAGAACAATTATATATGACATTGGTAAAAATAATTTTTTTAAAAAATTAGTATATAAAGAGAATTTAAATGACACATTAACAGTGGTAACTTTATACATTTTATATAATTTCCCGTTTTACACATTCAGTCTACAAAGCATATTTTATAATAAAAATTATATTTTACGAAGTATTTCTTTAAACTATTTTAAGTTATATAAATATAAATTTTCGTATCTGCTTTTTAAATTGGAACATATTCTTTCCCTTATGTATATAAAGATTTGTGACTGCATTGTATCTTTTTGTAAAAACTACAACATATAATGTCTGATTTATTTCGCATCATAAATTTTCTTCTATCAGATTTATAAAATACATATTTAAATAATTTGACAGTAAAATATCGGTAAATATATTCAAACATAAATGAACATTTTAATTGTGAACGATTATATATGACATTGGTTTAAAATTAGTATATAAAGTGAATTTAAATGACATATTAAAAATGGTAACTTGATACATTATATACAATTTCATATTTTACACAATAAAGCATATTTCATATTAAAAATTATACTTTGCTAAGTAATTCTTTAAACTATATAAATTTTAATATCTCTTTTTTAAACTGGAACAAATTTTTCCCTTGTGTATATATGAAGATTTGTGACTGCGTTGTATCTTTTTTTAAAAACTACAACATAGGGAATCAAAATATTCGGTATTCATTATTTACAGTACATTGTTATTATTTCTTGTGTACGTTTTGTTAGCCACATGCAAATTTCACCAACAACAGATTTTTTTTGTTTAACAATTTTGGAAATAAAACAGTTTATTTTCATAAAAAGAATATATCTCATTTCATTTAAAATTATTGCTTCCCATCAATTTAAGAAATATTACCTAAAGAAATAAAAATATGTTATATATAACATATTAACATAGATAACATATGTTATATGTGTTATATTTAGCAATAATTGGAGATCTAATACTTTTGCTCAGCTAATGTAAAAGCACCTATGTTTTCAGCAAGATTAGCGGATCCGTATGAAAACTGACCACTTTGTAGCCATGCTTCCTTCTACACACTGGTAAGAGTGCAGTTCAGGAGAAAAGGATTAGATCCATTGGGTCAGTTGACTTTAGACTCTCACCTCGAGAGAAAGCATATTTCAAGAAAATATATTTAGAGCAACCCTACGTATTAATAGGCCTACAGACTCTCACCCGGAGAGGAAGTATATTTCACGCGCCCGGAGCGTAGCCGAATTTCAGGTTTTCGGCTTAAAAGTAGAGTCCTTTCATGAATCTATGATTATATGTCTTTAAATGTGTTAAATAGTGTATGTCTCTAATTGTATGTGTATGGTGTTTGTGCGTGTGTCAATAAAGCAGTGAGTTCTCTAACCTGCGCCTCAAGTATCTCAACCGAACCACACCCATTTACAATCTGGTTGCCTAGCCTGCACTCTACATTTTTGGAAAAAGTTTAAAAAATTTTCCGTTTATACTCAGAAATATACAGCGTTTTATAATTTAATATTCCTAAGAAAATAAGCCATACTACTAAAACTACTAGATTATATTTTCTTTTAATTGTTTTCAATATAATTGAATTACTTTGATTTTACTTTATGCATTTAATATATTCTAAGAAGGGAGAGAGAGAGGGGACTAAAGGAATCTTCGAACTTTTACTTCTTCATTTTTCAGGCTAAAGGAATCCTTAGAATTCTAAAGCTATATTCTATAAGAGCTATTCCAAAGCTATATTCTGTAAGAATTTTTAAAACTTTTATATTTAAAGAAATTAATTCGAATATTTTTATAAAAACATTCTTTTCAAACAAAATAAATTTTTTAATTTAAAATTTAAAAATTCTTTAGATTTCTATTCATTTACAAATTGTAATATTTTTAATAAAAAAAAGTTTCTTTCTGCATTATCTTTGAAAGGTTTCTCATAATTTTATGCTTGCAATTAGATGCATTATTATCTTTTAAAAAAATATTCTTTTCTCGTACAATGAAGAAAACAGGAAAAAAAAAACGGGTTTGGCAATTTTTTTAAACTAATTAAATATCTAAATTTTTATTCCATGCATAGATGGTATTCACAAGAAATAAAAAAAATTATAATAAACACGCCCATCTTACATTTACAGTACACGCCCATCGCGAAAAATATCATAAAAAAACGGAAAAGTTTTAAATGGCAGTTAAATAAATTAAATGAAAACAATAAAATATTGCATTTGTTATTACGCATATCATTATAACAGTTATAAGAAATTATGTAAAAATAAATGAATAAAAAATGAATTTGTTATGCTATCGTTCGAAGGAGAGATATGAGGGTTTTTTTTTTATTTGCATAACAAATAGTACAAAGATGAATTGTTATTTTTATCACATCTTCTTTGTTTTGTTTTGTCCTATTTTTTCTTAAGATATTTTTTTTTTTAACTTTGTATTTTATTTCAATTATTTATTTCTTATTTTGCATTACAAATAGTACAAAGATTGTTATTATACCACACCCTCTTTGTATTCTTGTCCTATTTTATTTACTTTTTATTTATTTTTTGTGGGCCTGAATGGCCGAGTGGCTAGCGTTCTGGCGCTCGGTACCACAGGTTTCGGGTTCGAGTCCCGGTGGTGCCATGGATGTTTGTAGTGGTTCGGAATCCACATTAAACCGTAGGTTCCGGTCCTAATAGGATCGTAGAGTTACAGACTCTCATCCGGAGATGAAAGTATATTTCACACATCCCACGCATACCTGAGTATCAGGTTTTCGGATTAGAAGTGGAATCCTTCCACGAATCTATAATTATATATTTAAATGTGTTAAATATTGTCTGTCTTTAATTGTATGTGTGTAAATAAAGCAGTGAATTCTCAAACCTGTGTCTCAAGTCTCAACTCAACCAATATCTCAACTGAATCCAGATTCCCAACCTGTATAGTACAATGTGAGGTCCGTTCGAATCGGCAACACTACAATCTGGTGCCCAAAGTGGGGCCCGTCCGTAAGACACCATTACAATATGTATTTATTACAATGAGCTAAGCGCCTGAGTGGCTAGCGCTCTGGCGCTCGGTACCACAGGTTTCGGATTCGAGTCCCGGCAGTGCCATGAATGTTTGTAGTGGTTTGGAATCCACTTTAAACCGTAGGTCCCGGTCTAATAGGATAGTAGAGCGTTGCGGGGGCATTGTTAGTCCGCGTCCGTGGCTTTTCTTCAAGTTACACGCGCCCCTGGGTAATGCAAAGTGAGTAACGTCTGTGCAGCGCTTGCCTTAAGGCATTCAAGACCAAGCCGTCTAAGTGTTTGCCAGCTGCATTAGAACAAAAAAAAAAAAAATTTTTTTTTGTATTTTGCCTTCCTTTACATGTTGAACATCGATATTTTTCAATCGGAAAGTATTTATAAAAAAAATATTTAGAAATAGTTATTCATTAGTTTTAAAAAGATTATTTTTTTTTCTTACTAACGCCATAAATGGTTCAAATTCAAATGAATAAAATGAAAAGAAAAAAGAAATTAAAACTTTTAAATCTACTGTCACTAATGAATAATACTTGTAATTATAGTAAACATAGTAAGATTATAAAAAAAAAATGTTGAAATTCCAAAAAAAAAGTAGTAAAATATGGAGCTAAATAATGAATTATAACATAAAATTCCTAGAAGAATTTTATAGAATAATTATCCATAAACAAATTTTGAAAAACAGGATATTTAATTTTACAGTCAACTTTTGCTTATAAAAACTTTTCATAAAACTTAAACGATTGCTTTTTTTGAATTTATGATTATTTATAATTTTGTTATTTTTTATAAATGCTTAGTAATCGATTGTTATCCATTTAAAGACTAAATAAAATTTGGGGTTCTTTTTTTTTTTGCATTTTTTACAATTTTTAAAAATTTTTCGAAAATGGCATCAAAAATTTAAAAAAATTATTTAAAAATCTCATTTATCAAATTTCAAAAAGGCATCAAGCTATTGAAGAGTATTTCATTTGATTTTCTATGTAATTAACGTAAATAAATATTTAATATTTTATATGTAATTAAATATTTAAAAAAAAAACATTTTTCGGTGATCTTACAAATCCTCTGTACATAATCTAAACAATAAAGAAAGTTTAATTTTTTACATTTCGTTTTTTTTTTTTTTTTTTTTTTGGAAAATTCTTAACAAATTCCATTATAAATTCCAGTTTTTCCAGTCAATTATTATAATTCCATTTTCAGCTGGATTTTTTATAGTTCTGTTCTGCTCATTCATCAATCAGTAATTGTTTTAAAAAAAGCCCATATATTTATTATTGTTGAATTGTGTAATATCAGTGCGTCTTTGATTTGACCCTTCATCTCGCAATGTTTCGTCTGTTATTATAAGACCACTCTTTAGCATTGAGCTTCATAAATTTTTAGGTAATAGATCACGGAATATAAATATTTAACAGATGATATTCTACAGCATTATGGATTGACGTCAAACATTAGTTATGAATAATTTTATAGCTGAATATTTTTAATAATTATATATAATTTTTTTTTATAATTTAATGCATTCTCTGATGCAAGGATGCAAAGACGTCGACGGTTGGCCTTTGGTTTTATTTAATTGCCCGCATAATTTTATTAAAAAAAAAATATATGAAAGATTTTCAGATTCTCAAAAATGATTAAAACAATGAAAATGATTACTGTCTAGTTCAGGGGTGGCCAACCCAAATGATGTTGCCGGCTACTTTGGAAATGCATCCTAACTCCGCGGGCCGCATATAAAATTATATATCCCCCTATTAGATTTAGACACACTATAGACATATTTTGGAGTAGAAGACTGAAACATAATGAGTTATTACTTTTGTGTTTACTATTTTTCTTACATTTAATCCTAGAAAATATAATAATAATGATACTCCACATTGTAGAGAAATATATAACGCTAAAAAGGAAATTTATTTATTTTACTAGTGCGAATATTTGTTTCTCCGCTCTTTCACTTAGCTTTTGTAAATCGATCTCAATTTTGGTATTTACACATCGTAATGGGTGTTGCATGTTAGCGTCCGTTATATTTGAGCGTGTTTTTGACACCGTATAGAAATTTTTTTGAAGTGAAAAATGGAAACATAATGAGTTATTATTATTGTGTTTACTATTATTTTTACATGCAAACATAGATAATATAATAATAATGATACTAAACACACATATAAAACTATAAATGAAATATAAAAAATATATAAGTATGAATGAAATAAAAAAAAAAATAAATCATTAAAAAATATTTATTTTATTAGTGCGATATTTGTTTCTTCACTCATCATGAATTCGCAGAATATAATTTAATTATTCTGCGAACTCATAACTGTAAACTCGTAAATAAAACAGGCCATATCTGTCATATATTCGCAAGAATATTATTTTAAAATAAAAGTTGATTTTTTCTTATAATTTCGATGGTTAATTTTTGATTATATGGATGCATGCATAATATTCTAACCAGTACAAATAATATTCTTCTAATATTCCTAAAACTATGTATTTTTTAATACATTGGTTTTCACTACACTGGCCAGTATACTACTGTGTCCAAACAGTAAAACCAATTTTCAATTTAAAATTCCCGGTGCTTATGGAATTTCAATTTTTTTTTTTTTAAGTTGCTGGTGCTGTCCTGGATATCTGTGTGAAATTTGACGTCAAAACATTCATTAGCATTTGAGTTAAGTTTGTCTTTGTGAGACGCTAAAACTGATTCCGGCGATTTTTGAAATGTCTGAATGAATTGAGCAAAGAATATGCATTAAATCTTGTTTGCGGAAACGTATAGAATGTTGCAGACGGCATTCGGTGAGCATTCCTATACCGGAAAGAAATGTTTAGAAGTGGTAAACAGTTCATAGAAGACAGAGAACGCGTTGAAGACGAAGAGCTCTCTGGCCGACCATCCACCTCAACCAACGAAGCTCACTTCGAAAAAATTAAAGATTTGGTGCTTGAAAACCATCGATTTACAATTAGAGACCTTTGTGATGATGTTGGAATTTCAAAAGGATCAGGCAATTCCATTTTGGGCCCCAAACACTGAATGCGCCAGTTCCCATTGCATTGATTCTTCGTGACTTTTTTGCCAAAAATGAAACCCATATCGTTCCACAACCACCGTATTCACACCGTGTGACTTCTGGCTCTTCCCTAAACTCAAAAGACCACTCCGGGACAACCATTTTGAGTCGACTGAAGAGATTCAATGTGAATTCTCCGAGCGCTTTGAAGGCCATTCCTGCCGATGGCTTTTTAGCATGCAGTGAGGGTTGGAAAAAAAGTTGGCATAAGTGCATTGTGTCCGGAGGGGATTACTTTGAAGGCGATGAAATAAATTTGGAAGAAAAAATAAATGTTTTTGAAAAAAAAAAAAATAATAATTGGTCTTACGTTTTGGTTACAGTAACATATACTTTAGTGATTTTTTTTTTATGCGTGGCCCGAAGTTTTGTTACACGGTTGCTACTTCCTCCTTTGAGGTAGTGCATTCTTGCTTTATGTTATTTAGAGAAATAGGCTTAAGCGTACCTATAAAAAGTATCATTTTCGCGATTTAGTAATGGTTGCATTTACGAATGCCCTTGAACTGTGGTGGGATCATTTGGGCGGGAGTTGAGATATTAGGTCAAAAGTTGTATTCATCTTCATTTATTTTTTTTTCTTAGAGGATGCATTTTGGAGTGAAAATCCAAGCCAAATTGATAGTTAGAAATAACGCTTACACAATTTTCGTAACCTTGGCCCTATTGAATAATACTATGGATAACGCGTTTCTGTACGTAAACGATGCAATGAGTTATTCAACGTTAGTAGGAAGTTATTAGTAATTTCCCAATCTTGATTGTCTCTGAGTAACTTAAATTTAAATGATTTCCCCCATTTGCAAGAAAAGCAGTACTTGTATACTATTTTTTATGAACAGAAATTCAGGTTTATGATTACAATTTAGCATATGCATTTCTGAATGGATATGATTACACAATATAAGCGTTTTCGAATTATTATGCGTGACGTATTTTCATGATCGTACATTCGTAGAACATAGTATTAGCATATAGTTATACAAAGTATTATAGCAAAAAAAAAAAAAAAATTTTCAAAATGTATTTTTTTATTTACATTATATTATCTTGTTTCTTAACATAAGGTAAATGTTTCCGAGAATTATTCTTTGAAAGCAGTTTAACTTAACGGCCAATGTCTACTGTTATTGACAGTTGTTCTTCAGTTTAAAGTAAGTTCCAGAATGTCTCTTTTATTTTTAGGTTAAAAATTATGTGACTATAGTCCATGATTAAATTTTTATTTGATAGAAATTTGATGAGAATGTCAATTTCATATTTCAAAAAAAATTATTTACTTTTCTTGTGTTTTTTCAATTCCTTCTATTAGCTCACACGCTCACTATATATATCTTGTTCAAATTTTCAATCGTTCATAAAATACTTTTTATTCATCCACTCAAGTTCAAATGCATTTTTTTTAACTTGTAGTGGATGACACTGGATGTTAATACAGTTTTTTGAAATATTAATTCAGTAATTAAATTTAATCAATTAATTTTAGTTTTTTTTAGATTTAAGTTGCATATATCTACCAATTGATGGCGCCCGATAAACTTAAAAAAATGAAAAATATTTACAAAGGACATTCTGCAATAGAGTAAAAAAAAAGTAGGAATTGATTTTTAAAAATTGTTTTTTATATTACTTGTTGATAATGAAATGCATTATTAAAAATTGAGTTACAACTGGTTTTAAGGAAAAGGTTATTACGTCAGTACTCGACAAAAACTCAAGTTTATGGCTACGATTTAGCATATGCATTTCTGAAGGAAAATGATTACACAAATAAGACGTTCAAAAACAAATAACACACAATAAGATATCACAAATAAGACGTTAAATAAGAGTTTTCGATTTATATTGCGTGACATATTTTCATAATCGTACATTCGAAGCACATAGTATTAGCGTATAGTTGCCCAAAGTATTATACCAAAAAAAAAGAGCCTTTATTTCCTTTTATTCTCGAAAGATCATTAATGATATTTTTTTAGAGACTTGCTCAAAAAAAAATTTTTTTTTTGTTTACTTTATATGATCTTGTTTTTTTAACATAAGGTAAATGTTTCGAAGAATTACTCTTTGAAAGCAGTTCAACTACACGGGCAATGCCTACAGTCATTAACAGATATTCTTCAGTTTAAAGTAAGTTCCAAATTGTCTCTTTAACTTTTAGGTTATTAACATATGTTATTCAGTATAAAGTATGCTTCAGATTCTCTCTTTTATTTTTAGGTTAAAAATTATCTAGCTATAGTTCGATGATTAAATTTGTATTTAATTGAAATTTGACGATAATGTCAATTTCATATTTAAAAAGAATATTTTTCCTTGTTTTTTTTTTAACAATGAAATGCATTGCTAAAAATTGAGTTACAACCGGTTTGAAGAATAAAGCTATTATGTCAGCACTCGAATTGTTAGAAAAACATTAAAACAATATAGAAACATTTAAAATCGTAAATTTAACGTATGATTAAGGGGTTGAAGGCCGAGTGGCTAGCGCTCTGGCACTCGGTACCACAGATTTCGGGTTCGAATACCGGCCATGTCATGTTCGGAATCCTCTTTAAATCGTAGGTCCCTGTCTAATTTGATCGTAGAGCGTTGTGGGGGTAATGTTATTCGCGTATGTAGCATATTTTCAAGCTACAGGTGCCCCCTGGGTAGTATTAAATGAGTAACAGCGGTGCAGCCCTTGCTTATGGCATAAAGATCAACTGTCTCTATATTGACAGCTGCATTAGAACCACAACAACGCGTAATTTGATAGCCTTCTTCATCAGTTTTATCTGTAAGCAAGTCATAAAGACACTTCTATATGAAATAGTGCAAAATTAAGGAATTTTTTTAATTTACAAATATTAAATTATTATAATGATTCATTGTTTTTATATTCTTTCTTTTATAAGGAAAAATTAAGAATTTAGTGCTATGATTTTTCAAACATAAGTAAAACTCATTTAGAAAAAAAAAGAATGTATTGACCTATAAATTTATTTGAACTATAATTACGAATAAGTTATTAATAAAAGGAAATGTAAAAAGAACTATATGCTTTTAAATATTTATTTTCAAATGAATCATTTAAAGTTCTAAAATATTCCTGATATTTTAATTTATATTCCTAAACCGGTTTGATTGTTTCTTCCCGAAAATGACATATATTTAAAATTATTACTATACATTTAGCTAATTGGTAAAAATAATTTTTGTAGTTAAAAATATTTATTTATAACAATGTTATTAAGATTTTCTGGTAAAAATACCAGAGATAATTATAAAAACAACTATACATTATTTAAATGCTGATATTTATTTGTTACTGTAAAAACTCAGAAATAAGTTCATAATTAGGTAATAGTATTTTTTATTTTCACTTTTAATATAAAAATGAATATAAAAAATTTAGTTTTTTTTTCAAGGAAGGAAAAAACATATTACGGTTGCAAAATATAATAAGAGATCGTTAGTGTTCTTTTGTATAAGACATTTATACTCTTATTTACAGTCTTACAAACATTTAAACCGGTTTTCAATTAAAAAAAAACTTTTATGGGCACAACTCTAATTATAAGACGTTTCCTTTTCAAGAGTAATGGACTGAAAATCTAATAAACCGTATTATTTCAACAAATAAATAAATAAAATTTAAAGACAATTTTTATTACGAAAAACAACAGTTATGTAATATGTAATCATTATAACAATGACTTATTTTACTTTAACTTAACTTTACTTTAGAGCTGACGTAACGATGACTTATGTTATGATGATTTAGGGTGATTATGATGACGACTGATTTAATGATGACTTGATTATGACTTATGTTACTTAACTTGATAATATTTTATAACTAATTTAATGAAAACATGATTTATTTGATATTTTGTTGGCAGGAATTGATATTGCGTAATAATTAATAAAGTATACAAGTATAGTGTCATTATAATTAAAGTCCCACTTTCAAAATGCTGTAAAAAGAAAACCACTCGTCACAATGACTTGAAATTTGAACTGAAGATACTTGAAGAAGGGGGAAACGGCATGGCATCAAAAAATTTCCAAAAAAAGTTCCACCGATTTTTTTTTCCAATTTGGTATGGCCTTGCCCTAGTGGATGGGATTTCCACTAACACTGTCACAACTGTTGAATGACTTGGAAGTCATTTTTTCCGTCAAAAAACAGAAACAATCAAGCGCATTGAACACTACAGTTGGTTTAATGTGCAACTCATGCTAAATACGTTGTAATATCGATTCAACATATCACTGGCAGCCTAATTCACTTTCTTCATGCCGCTTACCGCGCCACCTATTAATAAACTTTGGAACTTTTTGATGCCGTATCGTTTTCCCCTTCTTCAAGTATCTTCAGTTCAAATTTCATCTCCTGTTTCGGAATGTGCTAATAGGCAGATGGGCATGGTCAAACATGAACTGTAGTGCCAGGGAGTAGTTAACTAGTTAGATATTAACATAAGGTACACAGGTTCAAATTATGTGTAAAGTCATAAATTCTGTACATGTATTAATCGTTTAAATATCTAGAGGTCTATACGGTTAGAAGCCCAGTTAAAACTATATTTACGCCCAATAATTCTAAAAAATCGATAATCCTGCACAAAAATTGTTGGTAAAGAGCGCCTACTGTAACTTGTCAACCAAAAACAGAACCAGAGTATTATGCACACAAAAAAAAACCCTTCATATTTTTGTATTTTTTTTTTTATGTTATCCTGAAATACCTGGAAAGTAAATCGTTATATATGGTTCATATAAACCTCTAGAAAAAACTAAAATATTTCTTTTGTCGCAACTTATAGCAATAAGTAAAGTTTTAACCCTATTGCAATAACCTATAGTAATAAGTAAAATATTGAAGTATTTTCTGTTATTTTTCTATGAATTGAGCCCGATTTTTGTTCGTACTTTTTGCAGGATTCACACTTACGGGTACTTTTGCAGGTTTGTACTTTAGCACAAGATTCACAGATGAAATCTTTGCGGATATTTGATCTAGATTTGGAAGATGGCGACTTTAGAAGAGCCATTCTGTTAGTGCGGAATGCCGTCCTGCTTTTGTTCGGATGTACATTTCTGGGGGCTTGCCTCATACTCCTGAGGTACTTCATCTGGAGAAGAAAGGTTTCTAGATTGATACCAGGAATTAAAGTGAGTTTCTTCAGCCTCTTGGGAAATATGAATCATTTACGTTTCTCAGCGAAATTGAGGAATGGACATTCATTGATGGTCTGTAAGTAATACAAGGTATTTTTGAAAAGTTTAGACTGATCGTACGATACTACTGTGTACAAAGAGTAAAAGCCTCTTTTTTAGGGTGCTGTCACTGTCCTTGACATCTGTGGGAAATTTCCGCCAAAATATTCATTAGTACTTGAATTACGCTTGGCTTTGTGAGACGCTAAAACTGATGCAGGCTAAACTGACGCTAAATCAATTTAGATCCATTTGTGTTTAGGAACATATGTATTAATTTTCAAACATGGATATTAAAAAATAAAAAATAATAAACCGCTTGATTGAAAACTTTTCGTTTGGTTCACATAGGAGTCGAATCATAATAATGCATAAAATCAATATAAAAATAGGCATCAGATTATGCTATATTATTATATACGTACTACTTTGACCAAAAATGTAAGACCAATTTTTTTTTTTTCAAAAAATCTTTATTCATTCTTCCAAACTTATTTCATTGCCTTCAAAGTAATCCCCTCCGGACACAATGCACTTATGCCAACTTTTTTTAAAATCCACAATGCATGCTAAAAAGTCATCGGCAGTAATGACCTTCAAAGCGCGTGGTGATTCACGTTGAATCTTTTCAATCGACTCAAAACGGTGTCCCCGGAGTGATATTTTGAGTTTAGGGAATAACCAAAAGTCGCACGGTATGAATACGGTGGTTATGGAATGATATGGGTTTCATTTTTGGCGAAAAAGTCACGAAGAATCAATGCAGCGTGAGCTGGCTCATTCAATGTTTTCGGTATCAATCGAGATTAGACGCGTTTGATTGACCGATCCTTTTGAAATTCCAACATCATCAGCAAGGTCTCTAATCGTAAATCGACGTTTTGCAAGCGCCAAATCTTTAATTTTTTGGACATGAGCTTCGTCGGTTAAGGTTGAGGGTCGACCAGAGGGCTCTACCTTCTTTGAACTGTTTATACCACTTGTAAACATTTCTTTCCGATATAGGAATGCTCACCGAATACCTTCTGCAACATTCTATACTTTTCCGCAAACAAAATTGAATGCAAGTTCTTTGCTCAATTAATTTAGACATTTCAAAAATCGCCGGAATCAGTTTTAGCGTCTCACAAAGCCAAGCGTAACTCAAACTCTAATGAATATTTTGACGTCACATTTCAAGGATAGTGCCAGCAACCTAAAAAAGAAAAAAAAATTCCATAAGTCTCGGGAATTTTAAATTGAAAATTGGTCTTACCTTATGGGCATAGTAATATATTCATTTTCAATCATGGATATTAAAAAATAAATTATAAGAAACCGCTTGATTGAAAACTTTTCGTTTGGTTCACATATGAGTCGCATAAAATCAATGTAATAATAGACATCAGATTATGCTATATTATTATATATAGTACGTAAATGAATTACATACAAAAAGGAATATATATTTTGTGTAATTTTTACATGAGGCCAGACTTCAATACACAATCTCGAATAATTGTTCTACTTGTCTTAAATATCTAAATTTATTTTTGTTCTATAGCATGTTTATTCCAAAATAATCATTCAGATAAATTTCTTTGGAATCATTTTAAGTTAGATAGGAAAACAAAAATAACTAGAGATTCAATTAAATTCTTTTCAAAAAATGGGAACAGGGAAAAAACCATTAACACCCAACAAAAATTCACCCTCCCTTGCTCCCAATAAAAATCGCAAATATATCACACAAAATTCACTAGAGATTCGGTACATTGTAACCGTGCTTCCTCCTACACATTGCAAGAGCGCCCCTTGTAGCGATCCTGTTTTGTTTGGTTTGTCGCTCTACGGTCATTTTGTGCACACTTTAGGATAATTAAGCGGGGACCTACAGTTTAACGTGGATTCCGAACGACTAACAAGCATCCATGCCACCACCAGAATTCGAACCTGAAGCCTGTGGTTCCAAAGGCCAGAGTGCAAGCCAATTGACCGTCAAGCCGACAAAAATCTTTTAATAGCGCCGTAGTCGAACCAGCGACCTATGCATATCAGTTAAACACCATTACAGTCCACCGCTGTGCCAACTGAGTTATAGACATGTGGCGATCAAGCGAAGTGGTCAGTAGGCCTCGGAACTCACACCCCGACAGTAAGAATAGCGCAACCTGCGCGCCCACAAAGAAATGTTTAGTTTAAAGTCTCTCATCCCGACAGGAATATATATTTAGTGTATCCTGGCACTAATTAACTTACAGACTTTCATCCGGAGAGGAAGTATATTTCGCGCATCCCACGCATACCTGAGTATCAGGTTTTCGGATTAGAAGTGGAATCCTTCCACGAATCTATAATTATATATTTAAATGTGTTAAATATTGTCTGTCTTTAAGTGTACGTGTGTAAATAAAGTAGTGAGTTCTCAAACCTGTGTCTCAAGTCTCAACTCCCCCCTCTCCGTAAGCGCCTGATGGCCGAGTGGCTAGCGCTCGGTACCCCAGATATCGGGTTCAAATCCCAGCGTTGCCATGGGTGTTTGTAGTGGTTCGGAATCCACTTTAAACCGTAGATCCCGGTCCTAATAGGATCGTAGAGCGTTGCGGGGGCACTGTTACTCCACGACCGTGGCTTATCTTCAAGCTACACGCGCCCCCTGGGTAGTGCAAAGTGAGTAACGTCGGTGCAGCCCTTATGGCATAAAAAGATCACGGTCTATTTGCCAGCTGCATTAGAAAAAAAAGAAAAAAAAAGTCTCAACCCAACCACAGCCAATTACAATCCAGATTCACAACCTGTATAGTACAATGTGAGGTCCGTTCGAATCGGCAACACTACAATCTGGCGCCCAAAGTGGGGCCCGTCCGTAACACACCACTACAATATGTATTTATTACAATGAGCTTAGAACTCCTTTTTATTAGAATATGGAGTTGGTTAATATTGTAATAATCATACATTTTTCTCTTTAATTGAGGCTTTTCATTATTTTTAGATGCTCAGCAATTTGTTGCAGGATCGGCGAAGCTTCTTACACAGGAAAAATTGTATTGTATTTGGTTATTTTGCCATCCTGTAGTTGTCTTAGCAAAGGCTGAAGCAGTTGAGGTAAGCGCTTATTTTCTTTTAAATTTTACAATAAAAGACAAAACCTGTTAAATATAATACTTAAATTCTGAAAATGTTTTACATCTATCCAAACCAGAAAGAACCACTAAACAGGGGAAGTTAGCTCGGTGTTTAGGATGAAATCGAAAGATGCTTCTTTCCTTAATTAATGTAATACTCGAATTAGGGTAATCTTATAATAAACTGTTTTAAAAATACAGAATAAATGGCAGGGCATTTCATTAATATTTTATAAATATTTCTGTTTTAAATACGCAGACAGTGTAAAACTCCCCTGCAAATGCTTCCTTTAATTATTTTACACACACACACACACACACACACACACACACACATATATATATATACCAGCAGAACCCAGCAAACGTTGTCCTGCCAAAAAAAAAAAAATGCTTTGTAGAAAATTACTTATCTCGAATATATTCTCCATGTTCCAATATATGTGCATATTAATTTTCATGGATATCGTTTAAACGCTAAATAAAATGAAAAATGAAATGCTGCAGCACCATCTGGTGGCAAGTAACAATAAAGTGAATAGCGCTAACATATTTTCCATACTCGAATACATATTGTTACCAATTTTCATAGCGATGGGTTGAACTGTACAGAAGTTGATCTACTGCAGTACCATCTGATGGCAACTTACAATAAAGGGAATATCATAAAAAAACGTTCTGCATGTTTTGTCAAACACACACAAAAAAAGTTCATCAAAATTTGCCAAGCCATTCAGGAGAAGTTCAGTGACAAACACACGTACAGAAGAATTATACAGATTACAGCGCTATCTACTGGGTCCAGTTGTGAATCTAAACCATCCAGGGACCACCTCAAACAGACACAAAAAATTTCATCAAAATCGGTCGAGCCGTTTAGGAGGAATTCAGTGACAAACACGTGTACAGAAGAATCATATATATAAAGATATATATGACCTGATGGCCGAGTGACTGGCGTTCAATGCCACAGGTTTCGCGGGGCCATGGATGTTTGTACTAGTTCGTAATCCACTTTAACCCGTAGGTTCCGGGCTAATAGGATTGTAGAGCATTGGGAGCAACTCTACCCCGCAAAACGAAAATGTCTCATGTTTTGGAATCTGCCAGCAGTCAGACGGCCTTGGTCCACCATCGTGTGCTAATTAGAAAAATAAGAAGTTAATAACATATATATAAAAAAAAAAAAATTTAAAAAAAAAAAGCTAAGTACTATAAATTCAGGAAACTGAAAACGGGGACTGTATAAAAATTATGTAATTTTAACTTATTCAGTATGAAGCTAAATGCAAATTACTCACAATTATTGCTTTAAAACTAGGGGGCCTGATGGCCGAGTGGTACCACAGGTATCGGGTTCAAATCCCGGCGTTGCCATGGGTGTTTGTAGCGGTTCGGAATCCACTTTAAACCGTAGGTCCCGGTCCTAATAGGATCGTAGAGCGTTGCGGGGGCATTGTTACTCCGCATCCATGGCTTATCTTCAAGTTACACGCGCCCCCTGGGTAGTGCAAAGTGAGTAACGTCGGTGCAGCCCTTATGGCATAAAAAGATCACGGTATATATGCCAGCTACATTAGAAAGAAAGAAAAAAAATGCTTTAAAACTAATTAAAATGTTAATACTCAAAGGTATTAAACTTTGATTTGAAACCTTGCGATCTAACTTTGGTTGATTACATGCTTTTATTCACGTAATATACAAATTACAAATTTGTTATACATAAATTGCACAATGAAAATGAATAAAATACACACTCTCATAGCGGACCGAAATAATTGTTGATATAAAAAATGACATTTAACAGAAAATTTTAATAATAATAAAATAATAAATAATTGTTGATATAAAAAAATGACATTTAACAGAAAATGTTCACCAATAAAATTAATTTTTAAATTACTACCTTGAAATTTAAATAAAGTCAGTAGAAAAGTATCATTAAATTTTCATTTAATTTTATTTTATATTGCATCATAATTTTTTTTTTTAAATTTTAGTTGGTATTAAGTGGAACCAAAGTAATTGAAAAAGCTTGGTTCTACAAATTACTGCAATCATTTTTTGGAACTGGATTGGTCACGAGGTACAATATATATAATTAAAGTAGCAATTATATATTTAATTACAAAATTATCATAATATGAATACTAAAGCTTCTTATATTAATCAATTAAGTAAAAAAAAATGTACTGTTTACTACATATATAAGTCGATGTTTATTATACTTTTAAATTTAGTTTTTTTATTAATTATTATATTCTTAAATTTATTAAAATTTTTACTTAATTTTTTAAATTTTAAATTCAAATTTTAATAAATTTTAATTGAAAAATAAAAAATTTAATTTAATTTCAATTAAATTCTTTATTTTAGGAAACAAATGTTTTTCTATATCTTTTCAATTAATATTATTGAAAGTTATTTAATAATTATAAAATTAATAATTGAATAACGCATTTTAGAGACAAAAAAATTTAAAAATTTTATTATTACGATTTTGTGCCATAGTTTAGTGTATTTGAACAATTTAAAAAGTAATAATCAATTATTTTTCATTTACAAAAATTTAATCCAATTATAGAGTGGTTATTACATTTAATACCAAAAATTTTGTATTTTTCTACATTTATTAATCCAAATTTATTGAACAATTTCAAATCTGAAATATTCTAGATAAATAATGAAATAAGTATTTTATTTTCATGTAAACATAATAAAAATAATTCGGAAATTACTTTTTTTTATGAAGTCTATTACATGCAAAATTTTTGTTTATGAATTAAGAAATTGTTTAGAATATTATAACAGCTTGATATTAAAAGTTTATCAGAATTTCAAAATTTTACAAACATTATTATTTTTGTAAAGTTTTACGTTAATAATACTTTCATAATACAAACATTATTATGAAAGTAATTAGTAAGGCATTTAAACAAATTTTTTGAACTTAGAAACAAAACATTTGAAATTCGTGTTTAAAAAATATAACAACAAATTTCGTGGTTTATAAACAATTCTATGGCAAAATCTTTTATTTGTATTCACAAAGCTTAACAACACTTAAATTCAACAGATCACCTATATAATGATGACTAATAATGATAATAATAATAATGAATAATAAATAATGACTTATACGTATTGAGAAACCAAAGTTCAAGCACCATTCGCTTTGTAAAAAGTATGGCAAAACAAAAGGGCGCCATCTATTGACGGGAAATGAACTAAAATTCTTACAATGACAAATATACAAAACGCTAGAAAATTGTTCTATATATCTTCTAATAAGACAGCTATATTTTGAATGTATTGTGATGAATGTTATTGAAAATAATCAGCATCTTCTCTAATGCTCTGTTGCCTAGTGGCGGTAACAAGTGGAAATCTCGTAGAAAGATGCTGAATCCATGTTTCCGCTATGACGTCCTAAAAGAATACATGCCAATCTTGAATGAGCAATCCAAAATTCTTGTGAAACTTTTGAAGGCAGAGACGACAAAAGATCATACAAGAATTTTTAGACCTCTGTCACTGTGTTCCTTAGATATAATATGTGGTAAGATAACAACATATCAAAATGAGATTTTTTTTTAAATTAAATTCTTTACGAGGAATAACACCTTGAATGGTGGCAACTTTATCGAGAATTTTTTTAAAGAAATGCATTAAATAAATTTCTTGTTTTTTAAAAGTTTTTGTATTATTTTGCGGATACATTAACCGTATTATTTTATTTTGGATAAATAATTCTCAACACAAACTTAACAAACTATTTTCTAGTCCAGGGGTGGCCAACCCAAATGATCTTGCGGGCCACTTTGGAAATGTATCCTAACTCTGCGGGTCGCATATAAAATTATACATCCTCATATTACATTTAGACCCACTATAGACATTTTTTTGAAGTGAAAAATTGAAACATAATGTGTTATTATTATTTTTACTATTATTTTTACATGTAAACATTAGATAATATAATGATAATGATACTAAACGCACATTGTAAAAAAATATATTACACTAAAAATGAAATATAAAAAATATATAAATATACACAAAATGAAAAAAATGAAATCATTAAAAAATATTTATTTTACTAGTGCAATATTTGCTCTCTTTCACTTAGCTTTTGCAAATCGTTCTCAATTTAGGTATTTGCACATCATAATCAGTGTTGGTCCGTTATGTTTGAGCGTGTTTTGTGTTGGGTCAATTTTATTTTCGAAAAAACAATTCACAGGTATAAATCGAACCCAAAGCGCTAACAACTTTTTTGTGTCAAATTTCTCAAAATGGAAAATTTCTTTTTTGTGACGTAAGTGTTATAAAAATCTATTTTTTATTTTGATGTTGTAAAAATGTGTTTTAATTCACTATTGCATTGTAAGTTGCACTATTGCATTGTAAGTCTCCATTTGGAGATATTCTGGGGACGACTGAAAGGGAGAAGAATATATTTCAAAAATTTTGTTGAATTTATCTCAATTACTGAATCGGCTTTCAAAAGCAGCTGTTTTTATTACTTTACCCATTATAAAATAAATATATTTTGTAAAAGTGTGATAAACAATTAATAAAATAATAATATTAAATAAAACAATTAATTAATGTTTAATTTTTTAATAATTTTTAATTTTTTAATAATTTTGAAATCTTTTGAATTGTTAAGGAGCGTCTAACTTTTTTGGCTGATGTTGTATGTAATATATATATGAAACTTGTTAAGGATTTAACCATGAGTTAAATCAATTAAATCTTCAATTAATTAATTAATTAATTAATTTTCAATTAATTAATTAATTATTTATTTTTCAATTAATTAAAAAAATAATAATTTAAAAACTGTTAATTAAAAAATTAAAAAATTAATTAAATAATAATATTAAATGAAACAATTAATTTATTTATTAATTAATTATCAATTAATCTATATTTTTTTAATAATTTTGACATTTTTATTTCTCATAGCTTGTAATTTATTTTAAATGTTCTTTTTTTTATCTTTCAGAAACAGTCTTAGGAGTTTATTTGGGAGCGCAGGAATCTGAAACCGAACTGGAGTTTATTCACGCCACGAAATGGTAGGTTTTATTTATAAGTATCATAGATTATAACTTCCCCACCTCCTTCCAAAAAAGATCTTCGTTGTAACCTTACCTTAAAAATAAAAAGACATGAGAAAATAAAGTAGACATTTTAAAAACAATCCATAACTTATTTATTTCCTTTAAACAGAACGAGTTTAAATGAAAAAGGAGTATTTCTCATGCTTATTGGTTTTGATAGTTAAGGTTATTCTCGTTGGCGGCTTGTTTTGTTTAGAAACGCATACTCTGACAACTGTGACATAAATGGAATTTTAAGAATTTAGCAATTTTTTCATGTTTCCTATTTTCGTAATTTTGGCACCTTCCGTTACTAACCGGTGGCACTATGATAGTACATAGTTGTTGTTAACCCACTTGGTAGACAACACTATGTACTAGACAAGTCCAAGAACTCGCGTGGTCTCAGGGAAGGAGGGAAGGAGGACAGCTTCTGTTGTGAGGGAGCACCTGCAGGTAAAACTCTTGGCTTGACATTTAGTCGTTGAAGATGGAGGTCTATGCTTTCAGAGAGAACTTTTAGCGGAAAGTACCCGCATTTGCGTATCGTACGGGAGAAAACCCGGAAAAATCCCACCATGTATACCGAATCACGAGGCAAGATGCTGAACATCACAATCGCCATCGAGTGTCCTCGTTTTTTGAAACAGTGTCTACAACAAAGCCACCAGCGGATTGAACTTCAGCTCCCCCTTAAAGTAATCACTGCCCTCCTTCTTCAGCGTCACGACACCAAGTTAGACTTCTTACCTACGGGTGCTCCGTCACTATAGAAGCCCTCCTTCCATGAGACAGCACGGGTTCTTTGATTTGGTCTAGATGTTGCTGTTTATCCGGTTGGATAAAAAAAACAATAGAATGATGCTTCGTTACCATTGTAGAAATTATATGTTAATTATATGTTATTATATGTTATTATTCGTTACCATTTGAGAAATTATATAGCTCTGAAAAATTCGCAATGATGCATGTACTATTAAGTTTATCACAATTTTATTTTGTCAAGACCTACATTAATAAGGGCTTACAAAACAATGTGTTTATAATATCGTTATTATAATCTAATTACTTTGTTAAAATAGATTACAAATTGAGCGTATTTTTTCTATGATATGAATTATTTGTTTTTCAATCAACCAAATAATAATATTAAATAAAAGAAATAACCAAATAGTCGATTTGGACTGGGCATTCGTTCTATTTATATATCGTTAAAACTAAAAAGAAATTTCATTTATTTTCACTACTCTGTATCTATAAATCTTGTTTTTTAATTTTAGTTCTGATTTTACGCATTTCATTTTTAGGGGCATGAGGTATGTAGTGGAACGAGCGATGAACTGTTTTCTGTGGCTAGATTTCATTTATTATTCCACAACAAACGGAAAGAAATTCAAAAAGCACACTCAGACTGTGGGCGACTTTACAAGAAATGTAAGACGTGGTTTCCTTTCGTTTCAGAATTTAATTCATGTGTTGCTTATTAATATTTTACTAATTCCAAAACATTTTATGGTTATATATGCGGTTGTGAAAACATGATAGTACCGGTTTATTTATATGTTAAACATTTGTAGACCTTAAACATACGTATTCCACTTACGTACGTTAGGAACAGCCTACCAATGGTGATGAGATAAGGCCATTGTCTTCTGGGAGGACTTTTAAGGGTAACTGCTCCCCAAATGCTAGACCCATGAAAGAAAACCTGGAAAATCCCATCAGGCAGCTTGATTTGAAACGCTTTACACACATCACAATCACCGTTGAATCTCCTTATTTGTCAATGCACGACCTGCAAAGGATTCCGAACTTAAGCATGTTCATTTTCGCAGGTTACGGTTCAACCCTCAGTTGGGCATGAATCATTGAAATTATAATAACGAAAGAAGTTTCGCCTAAAGCATAAGGTATAGTTAAGTTTTTTAACAGCTGATAACCTATAATACAAAGAAGATTTATTTTAATTAATCCTTAGCGTACCAGTTTACTGGTGGACTGAAAAACTGCTTGATTATTAAATGAATATATGTTTTTATAACATTATATACGTTGTGTTCTTCATATGTATGTTGCAAACAAGCCATTGATGGGGATATAAGGAAATTGGGTCCTATCTTTTATTGTCTGTAGGGACATTCAAAAGTAACTGTTTCAAGTTTGGGATATGACATGCTGAAAATACGAAAGTCCTTCACCTTAAGATGTGATACGCTCTTATATGTTGTCATAATCTCAGTACAAATTAGGACCAAATATGAATGTGATCTTGAGTCAGTGTTGGATATGAATTAAATTAGTTCTCAAAATAATAACGAGAGGTTTAGCTGCCATATTTAGTAAAATTTGTTAAGACAGTACCGCACATCTGCAACAGACAACACACAAAACAATTACAATGTGAATCAGAGACAATTATTTACAAAACCATCTTAAAAAATCAGTTCGTTATTTGGTGACATCCATACTGCCTGGAACTCTTCTCTCGACCGTTGTGCTCTTCTTACTGCCTGGAACCTTTTACTCGACACTCTGTACACCCCCTTTTCTCTTTCTCCATCTCCCATTATCAGTTCCAAAGTCTAACGGGCGAAAACAAACGTGCAAAGTCCAAAGTCTTAACGTAAAAGTCAAACCGTCCTTGAAAAGAGAATCTATTAACTTTGAGTTCAAGGTTATAACTTTTTGTGGGAATGCATGGTGGATCCTCACTATCTCAATCGAGTTTCATTAGAAAGTTTTTGCATAACGTTTTTTTATCTTCCGGTATTTTCTTCCTAGCGCGCATGCTCATAGGCAACATTGTACCGATAGCGCATGCTTATCTGTAATACTGAACTACTGAGCTATTTCTATGAGCATGCGCTCTAGGAAGAAAAAAATATCGGACGATAAAAAAACGTTATGCAAAAACTCTCTATTGTCTCTGTAACATGCGACTACAATGCATGCTACTATAGGACTCAAACCACCTGCACTGTAGTTATTTACGCTAGGAGTCTTTACCAGGGGTCTGATATAGAAAAAAAAATTTCGTTTAAAAATTTGATGTCTAGAAAGACTAATTAAAAAATCGATTTTCTAATTACTTCTATGAGCTTAGGTGACTTCTAAGGAACTCAGCATAAAAAATTCTTAAGCGTAAAGCTGCAGTGAATAACTTATCAGTGATACAATAGAGAGTTTTTGCATACCGTACGTTTGTTACCGTAGGACGTCCGTTAGCTTTTTCTCCCTAGCGCGCATGCTCAGTTTCCTATGAGCATGCGTGCTAGGGAGAAAAAGCTAACGGACGTCCTACGGTAACTAACGTACGGTATGCAAAAACTCTCTATTAATTAATAAATATTCTCTTCTATTTAGTTGATACGGCAGGAAAAGCAGAAGTACCTCAGAGGCGATTTCAATGTCCTTAATAGCAAGCGGAAATCTTTTATGCATTTGCTGCTGGAGCATCATCTTCAAACAAAAGACTTGACTGAAGAAGACATAGCGGAGGAACTCGTCACATTTATGGTGGCGGTAAGACATGGAATTATCAATATTTTTGCTGTCTTGCATATCTAATGCCTCTGAATATCTTTCTGGAAGCACAAAATGAATTTTATCTTTGGAATGCATTGCAATCTGTTAATTCACTAAATAACTTTTTGTGAGATTATATTTAATAAAATTGATTAGGTTGTATTTCCTTTGAATCTCGCCGCTTTTTTTTGAGTTACTAGATAGAACATTGCACTTTTTCCAAAATATTTCTCAAACTATCTTATGTAAATTTCAAAGAAATGCAAAATTATTTGCTTGAAACAGTATTAACATTTTAAAATTCAACATTCGAAATTTTCAACCCAACATTTTGAATTCATATTTGAAATTCAACATTAAAATTTGCGAAATTGAAACAGAGTGGTGGTTATGTTAATAAGATGTACCATCAAAAAATCATTTAATTATTAATATGATTTGAGAAATTTTAAACATTTTGATAATCCAAAATATTTAAACATCGAGTTATGAAGTGAATCTTTATATTTTTAGGAAAAACAGCCTTTTCTCATAAATTATTATCTCGATAAAATAATTTTAGAATACAAAATATCATTTAATTACATAATAAATTATTTACAATTTAAACTACTTTTTGATGATTTTCTTTTGATTAAGTACAAGTTAGGACCGGATCTGCGCGTGGTCTTGATTCAGTGCTGTTCCATGGTAGAAACAATTGCTTCTTTACATGATAATTCTAAACTTTTAGCTGTCATATTTATTAAAATTTGCTAAGACAGCACTGCACAACAACAACACATAATATCCAAAACGAAATTATATAACAAATATTTATAAAGTTATCTTTGAAGCCAGTTCGTTTAAGGGTCTTTGTACCCACCGTTCTGCCTGGAATACTTCACTCGACTGTCCATTCTTTTTCTCCTCTCTCCATGTTGAAGCAGGAAGGAAAAAAACAAGAAAAACGTGCAAAACCAAAGTCGAACGTAAGGGTTAGCCCGTCTTTGAAAGAAGGATTTATTAACCTTCAACTCTTGCCCATTGGCTTTGTAGTGTGTTTCGGGAAGGCATGGTGGATCATTGCTAATGACAAACAGAATACAAAGAAAATGAGAATTAATTTTAGTTACAAAAATTTAACCAATAAAAATATGTTCTTAATTTTTATTGGTTCACTTGCCCATTGGCTTTGTAGTTTGTTTCGGGAAGGCATGGTGGATCATTGCTAATGACAAACAGAATACAAAGAAAATGAGAATTAATTTTAGTTACAAAAATTTAACCAATAAAAATATGTTCTTAATTTTTATAACATATTCAAATCTGCTATAAATTGTTTTTGAAATTAACAATAATGTCTGATTATTTATTAATTTTCACAAATTAATATTGCGTTACCACTTTTTGCAACAGAACAAGTATTCATATTCTTTTTAATCAGGGACACGACACTACGGCTGCAGCTATTTCTTGGACCTTGTACTTGCTGGGGCTCAATCCAGCTATTCAACAGAAAGTGCACGAGGAATTGGACTGGATTTATGGAAAAGAGGTTGAAAGGGATGTTACTGTGGATGAGTTCAAAGAGATGAAGTACCTGGAGTGTGTTATAAAAGTAAAATGATTTTTCATTAAATATTTTTATGTATTAAAATTTTTATATATTAATTTTTATTCATTAAATATTTTATATATTTTTATATAATTTTTTTTGTAACAACCATGTATACGCATATTATAATATTATAAGGAATCTCTGGTTTGGTTTGTATTTGGTTTGATTAGTCGCTCTGCAGTCATTTTTTGCACACTTTAGGCTAATTAGATCAGAACCTATAGTTTAACAGGGATTCCAAACCTCTAACAAACATCATGATGTCATCCCCATACCTAACATGCCACCCCCAAGATTCGAACTTGAAGTCTGTGGTACCAAAGATCAGAGCGCCAGTCAATTGGCCATCAGGCTGCACTTTTCCAAAGAAGATGTATCAAACACAAACATATACACAAAGAAAACCTTGAAAGTATTTTAAACACAAAAGAAAGATAATGCAAACGAAAACGTGACGAATATAATCGCAAAATATGTTTCAATTCTATAAGTTAAAAAAGTTTCGTATCAAAGAATGAAGCTTGAATTACTTCTAAAGACTATCATACGAAATAATATGCAGATACATATGAATTTTCCAGAAATTAATTCTAATAAGACACATTATTAGAATCGAATAAACTATGAATAATTCGAATAAATTATAAAATTATTGTTACTATAATCGAATAAATTATATTTCGAAATAAATAATGTATCTCTTAATTCCATTATACAGAAACATGGAATGAAATATTTAGATAAAATAATATTAAATCAAACTGTAGAGAAAAGTTGAAAAAATGTAGCTAAATGTGACTAGTACTCTGGCACCAAGCGCCAGAGTTTCTCGGCTGTTAAGCCCAAA
This sequence comes from Caerostris darwini, assembly GCA_021605075.1. Taxonomy (NCBI): domain Eukaryota; kingdom Metazoa; phylum Arthropoda; class Arachnida; order Araneae; family Araneidae; genus Caerostris; species Caerostris darwini. The sequence goes on from BPLQ01005472.1 coordinate 63,628, forward strand.
TATAATGCTTACTTTTGCCTTTTCTTACCCTATTGTTTTTATATTTCATTTGGAAAACGCAAAGTTTTAAAACAAGTTAGATGAAATAAACTTAACAGAGAATTTCGAATCAAATTTTATTTTTTCAATTCCTTCTATTAGCTCACACGCTCCCTATATATATCTTGTTCAAATTTTCAATCGCTAATAAAATACTTTTTATTCATCCACTCAAATTCAAATACATTTTTTTTAACTTGTAGTGGATGACACTGGATGTGAATACAGTTTTTTCAAATACTAATTCAGTAATTAATTTTAGGTTTTTTTAAATTTAAGTTGCATATATCTACCCATAGATGGCACCAGATAAACTTAAAAAAATGAATGAAAATTATTTATAAAGGACTTTGCAATATAGTGAAAAAAAGTAGGAATTGACTTAATTTTTTTTTTATATATTACTTGTTTCTTATTCATCTTCGTTAAGTGAAATTTTTCATTTTTCACCTACCCCTATATGAGTACGTAATTACTTCACAAAATATATAAGCAAACATTTCCTTAAAGTATTCTTGGAACTCTAATACTAAGTTATGTTACATTCTTTTTGTTTAGATTGAACTTAAATTTCACTTTTTGAATTTTCATTATCTTGCATATTTTTTGTTCATATTTTGAATTATAAGCGCTTTTCAAATTTCAAATGAATAAAAAAAATCATCAAATTCAGTTTAATGAAATTTTTGTAAGAATTTTGCCATAAGACGTTCTGTTCCAACTTTGTAGAAATTTCGATAAATTTCTTTATTAATAATAAATTTTAAAGAGATTACTCATGACATACTAGTAAACTCATATCACGTTAAAAATTAAAAATTTGAAATCAACATTTTAAATCAAAATAAACTTATATCACGTTATTTTTAAAATATTTAAAAGTTTAATACTTATAACACTTTACAAAAATAAAAGTATTATAAAATTTGTGCATAATTATTTGTATATAATCAAAATATTGTAAAATTCCTCTCTATATTATAACATAGATTAATGTCACAAACTAAAATAGGCTTTGCAATGAATGGAAACCGAAATATGATGTCACGTGTTTCTGTTTTAGTACACTTAATTGTGGTTTGAAGACATTTTTATCTGTAGGTTATTTATACCAATTCTAGTTTTAGTCGCTGTTAATTGATATTATTAAAACGTATTGGGTTGATTTTAAATTAATATTAAAAAATTGTTTTAATTAAGATGTATTTTACATTATTCTAATTTTTTTCTCATTTATTTTAAATAGGAGGCCTTACGTTTGTATCCACCAGTGCCCTTTCTAGCCAGACAAATAGTCGAAGACACAACTATTTGTATGTTGATTTTTGTTTTTCCTTTTCCTTAAATGTCCTTATTCAATTCCTTCTATTAGCTCGCACTCTCCCTATATATAAACTCATGTTTGTGAAAATTTGCAACACCATGAAGGACTTACGCGAGTGAGCTGAAATTTTCAGGAAATGCAAATTAGCGCATGATATGCAAATGATTAAAATTTCAAATCCGTAGCGCATGCGTATGCTGAGCAGCGCCCTCTGAACGACGGATGGATCCGAATAAATAGACGGCCGTAGCGAGGCGTGTATGGTTATCTGCTAGTGGTATACGTTAGCTCAAACGTTACTTATGCCTCTTCGACGAAAGAGAGCGAGAACAACTTACAGAGTTTGAACGGGGGAGAATCATCGGCCTTCGTGGAACTGGATTGTCTTATCGTGCAGTAGCCGCTCGTGCGCAGCGTAACAGCAGCACAGTGATGCGTCTTTGGAAGCAGTGGATGGACGAGTGTCGGACAACTCCGAAATCTGGGAGTGGACCCCGAAATGTGACGTCAGCTTGCGATGATAGATACCTGGTCCGCATGGAGCTGACGGACCGTGCAGCTTCCTCTAGACAATTGGCAGCACAGTGGTCAATAGCTACAGGTGTTTCATTGTGTGCTTCATCAATTCGTAGACGTCTGCTACAGCGTGGACTGCGCGCAAGGACTCCTTTATACAGGATCCCTCTCACGCTAAACCATCGCCGCCTGCGGCTACAATGGGCCGCTCCGTACAGAGACTGGCGTGCTGATTGGCAGCATGTCGTGTTTTCTGACGAATCCCGCCTTAATTTCTGGTACCATGATGGTCGCATTCATGTCAGACGCTATGCCGGTGAACGCTACCTTCCGGAGTGCATTATCGAACGCCACAGTGGACGAATACCCGGAGTTATGGTCTGGGGTGCCATAGCATATGATGGACGATCTCAATTGCTAAGAATTGTGGGCAATCTAAACAGCAACCGGTACATCAGTGAAGTTCTACAGCCCCAAGCTGTTCCCTTCCTTCAAAGCTTGCCCGGCAATGTATTTCAACAGGACAATGCCCGCCCTCATATCGCTAGGACTGTTCAATCCTTCTTTGCAACGCGGCAGGTACAGCTTCTTCCTTGGCCTGCGTATTCCCCGGATATGTCGCCGATTGAACATGTGTGGGATTTCGTTGGTCGGCGTCTCGCTCGTGATCCTCGTCCTGTTTCTTCTGCAGACGAACTTTGGGTGCGCATACAAACAATATGGAATGCTCTTCCTCAGGCAGACATTCAAAATTTGTTTGACTCCATGCCACGTCGTGTAGCAGCACTTATTGCGGCGCGTGGTGGCTACACAAAATACTGATTCCGATCTCTTGTTATTGTTTGTTTGCTTTGAACATTTAATCATTTATTTGTACCACTACCACTCAACTGTGTATTAAATTTCATTCAGTTATGACGATTCCTTCATGGTGTTGCAATTTTCACAAACATAAGTTTATCTTGTTCAAATTTTCAATCGTTCATAAATTACTTTTTATTCATCAAGTTCAAATACATTTTTTGAAACTTGTCGTGGAGGACACTTGAAGTTAATACAGCTTTTTCAAATATTAATTCATTAATTAAATTTAATTAATTAGTTATAGTTTTTTTAGATTTAAGTTGCATATATCTACCAATAGATGCGCCAAATAAACTTTCCTACTTTTTTTCCACTATATTGCAGAAAGTCCTTTATAAATAATTTTCATTCATTTTTTTAAGTTTATCTGGCGCCATCTATTTGGCAACTTAAATTTGAAAAAAACTAAAATTAATTAATTAAATTTAATTATTGAATTAATATTTGAAAAACTGCATTAACATCAAATGTCATCCACTGCAAGTTCAAAAAAAAAATTTATTTGTACTTGAGTGGATGAATAAAAAATATTTTATTAATGATTGAAAATTTGAACAAGATATATATAGAGAGAGTGCGAGCTAATAGAAGGAAATGAATAAAGAAACGGAAAGAATTTTTATTATTAAAACCTCCATTTAACTTAATGGAAGTGCAAAATATAAAAAAAAACAATTCTGCACATCAGTTTTTAAAAGTCATTTCTGTGCATTTGGTAACAAAATTGTAAAAGAGCATGTAATCTATTGTAGGTGGATACCAAGTACCCAAAGGTGCTACCTGTATAATCTTCACTCATAACCTTCACCGTGATGAAAAATATTTTCCTAATCCAGAAATATTTGACCCGGATAGATTTTTACCAGAAAATTCTGCTGATCGTCACCCCTATGCCTACATCCCTTTTTCTGCCGGTCCAAGAAATTGCATTGGTAAAAATTGTTACGTTAATATTTATCTAAAATAGTTGTATGTGTTTATCATCTTGAAATACAAGTCTATGTTTTTAGTTTGTTATTATTATTATATAAAATCGACCTTTTCAACTTATGAATACAATTGGTACTTAGTTGGTGGGGAGGAAAGGGGGCATCCCCAAAAGTCAATATTAAGCCGCATTCACACCAAGGCATTGAGCGGCGAGCCGTGAAGCTTCAGCCAATCACATGCCTAAGATGTGCCACGACTCTTGTGATTGGTCGACGTTATAAGCCTCTTCGTTCAAAGCCTATTTGGTATGTATGTGGCTTTAGAATGGCTGTTCTAATGTGATGGCAGAATGTGGATGCAGTTTAGTAGTTTTTTTTGTGTATCCTGGTAGTGGTGAATCTGCTAAATATTTGCCTTTATATTAGTTACTCAAGAGGTTAAAATTTTGTGCAACAGAAAACAACTACCATTCAAAAAGCAAATGCAAAATGTTACTTATTATCAGTTTTCGAGAAGAAAAATAAGACTTTTGATTTCCAATGTACCCTGCATATCCAAGCATATGCATTTTATCAACCAATCCATATAAAACAATAGAAAGTGGACGACAATAAGATGTGGTGGGATCCTGAATAGAACCCAGATAATTAAACTCCTTGAAGAAGTTTTTAGAGCTTTCTTCAAATTTTATAGCAGGGAGACTTTTGATCGTCTTGTTTTTTTAAAAGATCACGGCCTTTGTTATTTCTTTTATGATATTTAGGTTATATTTAAAAGTCCGATCATTAAAGACGCCTAGAACATGATATATATATTTAACAACTATATGAATATCAGCAGTTAAAACAAATTCTCAAGTTTTATCTGCGTGAAAATAATTTAATTGTGAGAGAAATTAGTGTAACTTTTAAACAACAAAGTATAATACTTATTAACAAAATTTGTGAAATATATCAACTGAGTAGAACATATAAATGAAGAAAATATCAATTTATTCAGTATAAGAATATAAAAAGGGAGATAAGGTTATATTAATTAACTAACCATTTAGTGTTTATAGAAATATTCAAATAGGGTAAGGAATAAAAATATATTGAACTTCGATTGGTTTTTCTCTCTACGGTCATCTCGTGCATGCTTTAGGCTAAACAGACCGGGACCTACAGTTGAAAGTAGATTCCAAACCACTCACAACATTCGACCCTGGAGCCTATGGTACCAAAGGCCAGAGCGCTAGCCAATTGGCCATTGGCCAGACAGTAGAACTTGGATTGGAAGTATATAGTAACTAATCAGGAATTTTTAAATATGAAAAATATATCTAGTAAACTTCTGACCGGGCGGCCACTTGTATTTAGTCAGGCCTCATATCCAATTCAAGTGGTAGTTGAATTCAAATAAAACAGTAAAGAAACGAAAATATCGAAGTCACTGTTTAAAATTTTGAGTTGGAAAGGTTTAGTTTGTAGCTCTACGGTCATTTTGTGCACACTTTGGGCTAATTAGACCGGGAACCTACAGTTCCAAATTAACAAATAATGATACGTTGCTTTCTAAACTGGATGCTTTAACCTGAGATCAATTGCCACAAGAGCGACAGATGTACAGCAAATTCAGCGTTATCTTGTGCATACCATGGAATGGGGCAAAAAAGCCTCTTTTGCACATATTTTAGCACCCAATTTTGAAAATTAATTGATTGAAAATTTCGTTAATACACTGTATGTTGCATTCTCAAATCTCGTTATTCTGAATACCCATTTTCAGAAATGTTGCTAAAATTAGGACTTAGTGAAGTCGTTGTTTATTTCAGGATTTTGTCTCCGATATACGCATAATTATAATTCGTATTCTAGAACTATTTATAATATTCAAGAAATATATTATATTATATATTATCATGTGTGAACATGATGTTGACCTGGTTAGGATCCGTGACGTTCTCCGAAAATGTGGGCCAAGCAAATAAAACTCCATTGCAAATTTTGGTTGAAAATGGTTTTTTGGGCCCCTTAACTCTTGAAATGTTTCATGAATAACGTTAGTCTTAAGGAATTTTCTGAAGAATTTGGCTTTTTATTGAAGTGTTTTGTAGTATGGTTTTGAATCACTTTTCATGTTTTGGGTTGGGATTTTAAACATTTGTATATACAATGGCTATAAGTACTCGTAGTGCGTTGATCAACTTCTTCTTCTTGAAGTTTCATATTTATCACTTTCGACATTTTCCGGTGTCTATTGAGCTGTATAGTGCTTCTTATAGTATTTGGAATAATTAATTCTTCATTTATGTCTAGAATTTTCAAACTTTGCTTGTCTTGTTTTCAAACTTTGTATTTCTTGTAGAATTTCGAAAACTTCATTCTTAATTTAGGCTTAGAACTTTCAAACTTTGATATATTCTCTTGGCTATTGAATGTAATAGTGATTCTTGTAAAATTTGGAATACCTTATTTATTATATTATTTATATTATTTTACCATGGAAATTATCAATGAAATTCAAAAAAATGTTTTCACTTAAGAATTTCCTTGTATGCTAAATTATGTTATTCATAATGATGCCTCCTTTTCTGTAGGTCAAAAGATTAGCATGATGGAACAGATGACCATTGTTTCAACGATACTGAGGAATTACACAGTGGAATCCGTGGATCAAAGGGATGAACTACTACCTGCACTGACAATTGTTACTACAGCATCGAAGCCTATCAAAATTAAAATCAGAGAAAGACATTCTAGAAAATAAAATGTCAAATTTGAAACATACAATGTCAAACATCACTACATTCATAAAAATAAATTTTTTTAATGAAATATTTCTTATTCAATTCCTTCTATTAGCTCACACTTTCCCTTATATATATCTAGTTCAAATTTTCAATTGTTCATAAAATACTTTTTATTCATTCACTCAAGTTCAAATACATTTTTTTAAACTTGCAGTGGATGACACTGGATGTTAATACAGTTTTTTCAAATATTAATTCAGTAATTAAATTTAATTAATTAATTTTAGATTTAAGTTGCATATATCTACCAGGAGATGGCGCCAGATAAATTTTAAAAAAAGAACGAAAATTATTTATAAAGGACTTTCTGCAATAGAGTGAAAAAAAAGTAGGAATTGACTTAAAGATTTTTTTTATATTACTTGTTTAATTTGTTGTTTGTTTTTGGGAGAGTGTATCTTTCAACTAGGCTTTTCTAAAACAGGTGTCATCTTCATAGTTGACGCATAACACGGAACACTGTCTTCTTTAACAAAGAGAACCTTATTTAAATCAAATTTACATGAATGAACCACTAGTCAATTGATTTCTTAAAAGTTCTTAAAAACAGTAACCAATTTATTATTTGCAGATGCATTCTGCACACATGTTAATGCCATGAATTTGTATACTCTTTTGAGAAGGTAAAAAATTATTTAAAACTTGTCCGATAAGAATATTGACGAAAAAAATGACATCCTTCTTTTCATAGTTAGTTAACAAAAGAATGTTTATATACATGACATGCATACATTTTCATTAACACCATTTCGCTCTACCCATTGTTCAATGTTACATCCAGCACAAGGATTGAAAAAAAATAATAATGTCGATGGAAAAAAAATTAAAATTTGGAATATTTTAAGTAGAAAGTGTTACAAATAGTACACGTATCGTATATGAATTAAAACTATCATAATATTAAAATGTTTTAAAAATTTCATAATATTCAATTGGCAATTGTGATTGTGTATATTGTGAATTAAAACCATCATAATATTCAAGTTATGACAGTTTTAGTTACACATAGTAGTACATTTTAATATAGACTACTAATACAAAAATTAAAGACAATTAATCAAGTAACTTGTTTTAAGTTTGTGTCATTGAAATTCATTGAAACTTTTTTGACTCATATGAACCAACATATCTTAATTATTTTTAATGAATATTATATGGAGAATTAAATTAATGAAAATAGTTAAGGAAATCAGTACAATTAATTAGAAACATTCTATTTGTTGACATCGATTTAACTTGCATTTTTAATTCATTTATAAACTATTGACGCGACTAACTTCGTAGTGAGGAAGAAAATATATATTAACTACAATTAAACATTATCATTGTGTCAATTTTAGTCAAAACACTGACAATAAAACATATTTTACGCCTCAATTATTTCGTATATCAAATACAAAATTATACAAACCACCTTCCTATAGATTCTATCTAATGTCCATAATTTGAAACTGTATTATGAAGTTAACCATAGATGGAGAAAGGAAATATTTTGAAATTTGTTCTTTTGATTTTTTTTTAAAAACATAAAAAAAGGTTTGTAAATCTTAATAATTTTATAACGGATAAAAAATTTAGTTTTTAGTTATAAATGCATATACTTCAACGAAAAATGTAACGGATTATATAAATATAAATTATTTAATGCATTAATTTCCTTATAAGCCGTTTTATAGTAGAATATTTTTCTTTAAAGTGGTAAAATCAATATGAATAAAGGATTTTTCATAAGGAACAGTCAGTTGAAAATCAATATAATTTGTATTTAGAAATTTCAAATAATAGAAAGTAAGAATCCTAAAAATTTTCTCTATAAATTTTCATTACATAAATATAGGTTACCCAATTTTAAAAAAAATTGAGAAAAAAATGTCAAATAAAGATAATGTTATGTATAAAAAAAAATCCTAAAAATTTTCACTATATACATAAACTAAACATTTTCTCTATTTTTTTTCTTTATGTCTTAAAATTTTCTCTATAAACATAAACTATATATTTTCTCACTTTATGTTCTAAAAGGTTTCTCTATAAATTTTTATCTGTAAACTATATGGGTTACCCAATTAAAAAAACGAGAAAAAAAAAAAAAAAAAAAGTCAAATAAAAATAAAAATATAACTGTTAGTATAAAAAACTCCTTTCAAAATATTATCTAAACTCCATAATTTTTTGTAAAAAAATTAATATTACCACATATAAATCATGCTTTTTAAATATTATGACAAAAAGAAAATAACGAATATATAACGCGTATTTATATCATTCAAACATAGTTTCATTTGTTTACAAAATCTAAAGATAGAAAATACGCATTTAGATATGTGAAATATCAAACAAACATGTTGTTGTAAACAAACACATTATTGCAAATGACACTTTTTTGTGAGAGGTAAAATTTAAATTTTTTGTTTTATATACATATACTTCATCAAAAAATGAAGCAAACTATACTAATATAAACTATTTATTATATTAATTTCCTTACAAACCATTTTACAGAATAGACAAACAAAACACATTACAAACGCATACACACATTACAAATACATACAGAAACATTCTATTGGATGTCATTATATTCCAGACAGCTAATTAACTTTCATTTACTAAGACACATGCATAAATGTCCATACTTTTGCAAACGAGAATACCTCCTGCCGTTTTCCAACATTGTTTTCTTCAATTACGTATAAATTCTCACATAAACACGCAAGGCAATATCATTATAAGTATTTTTGATGAGTGTTTGTCACTTTTTTCAATGAACAACACACTAGGAGTCATTGGAATATAAATCTGAAGGTCTTTTTAACGTAACAAAGGTATAAATGCTATGAATTCGCAAATATAATGTTTAATAATAAAAAGGATCTACTGCTTTTTTCGTAGACGAACCATGAATTTAAGCGTTTTAGTTTCTTTGGCCACTGTATTGGTTGCTATGTTAGTCAATGCATCGACAATTGAAGAGGCAAAAGCTTTACGAGCTGCATTTTGTGGTAAATATTTATGTTAATTTTTTTATCATAACACATTTTGGTGTTTTTATAAATTAAATCGATTGAAGTTTTCTTTGACAGAAAATAAGTTAAATGGAATTTTTTTTGTAATCAGAAAATTAAGGAATTGATAAGACTTTAATTTCAATACACAATTCTTTCATTTTTTCACTCAAAAATAAATCTTTAATTTAGAAATAGAAAAAATTCATATATATAAAATTTGATACTGCATATTATAAGACTTTGATCGCTAGATCATGTTATAGACGAATATCGCTTACTTTGCTTTGGTAATAGCGTAAATAAATTGAAAATTTATGTATGATGCTACACAAAAAAGATTTGAAAGGATAATATATGCTAATTGGCATTCTAGTTTCTATTGCAAGGGCCTAACTGCGGAGTGGCTAGCACTAGGCACTCGGTACCATGGGGTTCGTGTCCCGGCAGTGCCATTGATGTTTGTCAGAATCCACATTAAAACGTAGATCCCGGTCTAATAAGATCGTAGAGCTTTGTAGGGATAGTGTTACTCGCGTCCGTAAGCATGTCTTCAAGCTACAAATGCCCGGGGTAGTGCTAAATGAGTAATGTTACAGGACATGGTCATTACGACCTGGTCCTCGACGTAATTAATAAAAAGGTTTTTTGCAAAGTTAGCATTATAATTTATATTAAAATAGGAAATTTATATATTTATTAGCTTTAAACTTTTTTTAGTAATAATAATTGAAAATAATATTTTACAAATTAAATAATATTTTAAAAAATTGTGAGTATTAATTATTTTTGCAAAATAATTAATACTCACAATTTTTTCTTATTGTGATGCTTCCGCAAAGACAATAAAAGAACCATTAGTGAATTATTTCAACATTTTCCCTTTTCAACTTGTATAATTGGATGAAATTCTATAGCGAACGAAATCATTTCTAGATAACGATGAAACCGGAGATGAAATAGAAAACTGTTTTGGACAACTGAAGAAAATGGAAGTACCTGAAGAAGTAAGCATTTATTTGTTCCTTCTGGAGTACTTCCTCTCCGTTTAAATTCATCGATTGTACAAATAAAAATACACAGATTTTTTTTGTGAAAAGTGTTAATAAAGATCAATGGATAAAATTTAGACCATGGGTGACCCGCCTTAAATATTTTTCCGATCCGTGAGATTTATCACACTTTTATAAAATATATTTATTTCATAATAGCCAAAGTAGTGAAAATCAATGTATTAAAATAAAACATTATGTGTGCATCCATGTGTTCAAAATTACACCAAATATGCAAAAGAAATTAGCAAACTTACAGCTGCCGATTCAGTAATTTAGAGTTAGACAAATATAACAAAACTTTTAAAATATATTCATCTCCCTTTCAGGTTGAAATGGAGTCGGCCCCAGAATATCTCCAAATGGTTGACTTACAATGCAATATTGAATTAAAACACATTTTTGAATCATCAGAATCAAAAATAGAATAAAAAAAATGTTAACTTTAGTCAAAAAATAGAAATTTTCCAATTTGAGAAATCTGGCACAAAAATTTGTTATTACTTTGGGTTCAACTTACACCTACGAATCGTTTTTTTTTTTTTTTTTTTTGAAAATAAAATTGCTCAAACATAACGGACGCTAACCTGCAACAGCAATTACCATGTGTAAATATTCAAATTGAGATCGATTTGCAAAATCTAAGTGAAAAAGTGGAGAAACAAATACCGCACTAGTAAAATATATATTTTTTAATGATTTCATTTTTTATTATTTCGCTTATATTTATACATTTCATTTTTAAAGTTATATATTTCTTTACAATGTGCGTTTAGTACCATTATTATTATATTATCTATGTTTACATGTAAGAATAATAGTAAACACAAAAATAACAACTCATTAGATTTCAATTTTTCACTCCAAAAAAATGTCTATAGTGGACTAAATTTAATATGGGGGATATATAATTTTATATGCGGCCCGCGGAATTAAGATGCATTTCCAAAATGACCCACAAGATCATTTGGGTTGGTAAACTTTGGTTTAGACAATCTCATTAATGTATTAAATGTTCAGTTTTATATACAGTTACTAATGCATTTATTGTATAGTTATTGGATGTAAAGTTATATACACTCAAAAGCCAAAACATTATGACCACCTGTCAATAACGAGTTGCCCCACCTTTGGCGCTCAACACAGCTTCAACCCGCCTTGCCCCATCCAGGATGATTTCCATCGATGGATTGATACCACCACTTAATACCAGTTAAATACCACTTCCACCTGATCACGTCATCCAGGCGAGTTCATTGCAAAATGTAGGGGTGGTCATAATGGTTTGGCTCTTGAGTGTATATGTATGAATATTGTGAGCATAATAAAGTTATATATGATCATAGTATATGTACACTTATATCATTATATAAAAAGTAGTTATTATTATAATTTATAGTTATAGTTATATAGAAAATACAGGAAATAACATCTGATATATGAGTCAGTGACCGAAAGGGTTATGAGGATAAAATCAAAGGCTCGAAACCGCTGGTGGACTGAATTGCAGTAACTATTTTCAAAACAAATGATTTGCAATCATTACATGTGTAGACATCTCATATACAAGATAGGCAAGATATGTAGATAGATAAATATGAATCAGTTGCCCTTAAATGTCATTCTGTCAGACAATAACCACGCCTTTTTATCTATTAAGGATTTATGTCAAGGCTATGTGATACCATTCAAGTGTGTTATGTGAAACATGATGTCACTATTGGGGAAAAAACCGCAGATTATTGTTATACAATGGTTATAAATGAATACGAAATTGAAAGCTATTTCATTTTAAAAATTTTAAATTGCTGTTCTAGATTGAAGTTATTGCCAAGCAATGCTGCCCGAGTGTTGGAGATCGCAAAACTGGACCAGAAGTCCGGGACTGGTATTGCAATAACACAGCAGAAGCTATACAACAGGTTTATACCTATGCAACAGACTATATAACAGTAATACAAACTTCAACTGAATGCTCAGTTGCGCCTAAACGTCATTCTGTTAGACAATAACCACTCCTTTTTATCCATCAAGTATTTATGTCACTACATATGTGATACATTCAGAGAACTGTGAGAAACATGAAAAAAAAAGCAGATTGGAAAAAAAAAGTAAAAACAAATTAGTTGTTATACATTAACAAAATTAGTTGTTATACATTGTTGTAAATGAATATGAAATTGGAAGCGATTTCATTTAACTGAATGTTCAGTTAAAATTTGTATTACTGTTATATATTCTGCTGCTTTCTATGGTTTTTTAATATAACTTATTTTTGTAGTTTAATATTTCCACAAACATACTTATAACAGTGTAGAAATCAATTACAGTTTCGTCTAACACTTATGATTTTTTTGTTTTTACTTATTATTAAAATGAACATATTACATTCAATATTAATTTTTTATGCAACTTTTATATGTCTTTTTTAATTAACACACATATACGCGTTTTATACATAAATTTTTAAACTTCGTTAAAGATTGTATAAAAACAACAGTCTCTTTAAAGGATTAACGCATCTTGTAAAATTTCGTTCTAAAATCGTGCCTTGTTCCACAGTAATGAGAATGAAAACCTTTCGAATCTCACCTTATTCCTTTGGGACGCTTCTCACTGCCTTCTCATCCCAAAGAAAGAACTTTCTGGCTTATACATTTATTGTGCTACAGAAATATAACCATCATATATAATAAATTCATTTTTTTAAAGAACAACAAAATAGTTTTCGAAATAAAATAAAGGAACTTGTATTATAATTGAGATTACCCATTGACTACGTAATCAAAAATGAAAACTGGTACACCTAATTCTTCTCGAATTTATTCAGTCATAGGTAACTAAGATTAAATATTTTAATCCCTTAAATATAATATTAATTTGACTCGCTTTGGATAAAAGTGGAGTATTATAAAAAAAAAGTGGATTATTATCCATATTATGGTATACCATGTTTCCCGTACTTTGAAAAACTTCACTTTTACTATAAATGTATAACATAAAGTGAGTCCTGTTTTAATTTTTATTAAAGGTTAAATTTTTTGAGAATTGGCTTGGGATATGATCTACTGCGTTCCAAATCAACATACTCCGTAGTTCTCTTTTATTAATGGAATAATAATTTAAAAAAATGTTTTTCTATTGCGTTTTTCTATTATTCATAAAAGTAAGCAAGCTTGTGAAAAATTTAATTAGACCAATAACTCAGAAATTGTAATTATGCATTTTAATCTTTTAAATATATGTTAATGATATTTATTCCTTTTTTCGTGGTAAATTTTAACTTGCAAATTTTATTACAAAAAAGTATTTTTCTTTTTAATATTTGTTAATCGATTATAATTAATAATTAAATAATGAATATTAATATCATTAATTAATAATTAGATAAATAATATTAATATCGATTCATTAATAATTAATGAATAGTTTTGATTCATTACTGGTTTAAAATAATAAATGGTAAATAGTAATAAACGTTTATCTAATAAAAAAAAAAAATAATAATAAACGGTTATAAACTTTTTTCTTTACAGATCGTGTTATTTTAGTGATAAAAAAATTAATTGGAACTACATTAAATTTTTTTGCATATAAGAAATAATACGAGTGAAATTGCTACTTTTTTGTTTCAAATTTCAATTTAATGATGTATAAAATATTTGTTAACAGTAACATTTTAAAGTGAGATACAAAATATCCAACTGAAAAATTTCTTACTGCTAGTTAAACACAAATACTATCACGTTAAAAATACTTGTAGTATCTCATTAATTATTATACATGCTTAATATGAATTAGTTCATTTAGCTCTACAATCGTTTGCACATTAAATATATTTTTCTCGTTATTTTTAAAATATAAAATTAAATATATGTCACCAAATCACGCAATAACATTAATATATTATCAGAAGGAAGATATTTAATGATTCTGTAATATCTGTATTTTAAATGCTGCATATTTGAAATGTAATCAAAATATAAATAAAACTTTTATCATTTTCATAACATGTGTTCTTTTTTCAGTGTAACGAATGCCAAGAAGAAAAACTAAATGAGTTAGATAATGTAAGTGTTCGTTTTATATTTAAAACTAATAAAGAACATTATATTTAAAATATATTATAATAGAAATTATATATAAATATATAGAAATTGTAAAAATTATATACAAATCATATTAATAAATATTGTAGTGTACAGGTTGTACTACTCTGGATTGTAATTGGGTGTGTTTGGGTAGAGACTTCCGACACAGGCTTCAGAACATATAACCATATATAATATTTACATTATAATATTACATTACATATATAATATTTACACACGCACAAATACCCCACTCATTTAAAGACATAACTTTAACACATTTAAAGACATATAATTATAGATTCGTGGAAAGATTCCATTTCTAAGCTGAAAATAAAGATACTCTGGTAGGCGCTGGATGCGAGACATATACTTCCTCTCCGTGTCAGAGTCTGTAGGCCAAATATTACGCAGGGTTGCGTTGAATATATTTTGTCTTGGGATGAGAGATTACAAACTAAACGTTTCTCAGCTGCAGCGCCAGTTGCACTGTACTTTCTCTCAGGTGAGAGTCTAGAGGCCTACTGACCATTCCTTCTGAACGCCATAGGGCGCGCTCTTGCAGTGCGTAGCAAGCAGCACGATTACAATATTTAAATATCAATGAATTTTAATTAGTATTAAATGATAATATAAACTTTCATTTTCATTAAAATACATTAAGGGTTTTAGTTGTTATACGGTTGACATCCAATAATTTAGATTTTATTCACTTTGTCTGTTCTTTGTTGTAACGTTTAGTATTCTATTAATTTTTTTTTTCCAATTATATTTTAAAAATGTATATGAACAGGGTGATTATAATTAAGGTCCCACTTTCAAAATGCTGTAAAAAAAGAGCCACTAGTCACAATGAGTTCAAATTTGAAATGAAGATACTTGAAGAAGGAGAAAACTGTGTGGCATCAAAAAATATTTCCAAAAACAGTTCCACCGATTTTTTCCATCCTATGTGGTATGACCTTGCCGTGGTGGATGGGCTTTCCACTAACAGTGTCACAACTGTTGAATGACTTGGAAGTCATTTTTTCCGTCAAAGAAAACCGAAACAATCAAACACATTGAACATTACAGTTGGTTTAATGTGCAACTCATGTCAAATATGTTGCAAGTTCTATTCAAAATATCACTGGCAGCCGAATTTCCTTTCTTTATGCCGCTTACAGCGCCTCTATTAATACACTATGGAACTTTTCTACCGTACCTTTTCCCCCTTCTTCAAGTATCTTCAGTTCAAATTTGAACCCATTGTTCTTTTGGTGGTTTTCCATGGTTCTTTTTTTTACAGCATTTTGAAAATGGGATTTTAATTAAAATCATCCTATACTTAAAATTTAAATATTAAATTATTTATTTTAAATACTATTTTTCCAGCAAGAAGAAATTAAAAAACTTATGGCTCCTTTTGAAGTAAGTCATTTTAATGAAATTAATTTTTTTTTGAAATGAAAAAGAGAATTATTGAAAATATTTAATAGTTTATATAATTTGTGTTGCATTTGTGTAAATTGTTCAATTATTATGTACACAATTTATTGATGAAGTTATAATTAAAATATCATATAAAGAAAATAAAACCTCCACGGAATTTAAATGAAGGATTATTATAAGATGCCAGAAAGAATAGCGCCTAAAAGAAAAGATATATATTAAGTGATATAATAAGAAATTGAGTGTTTTATTTTGTTAAAAAAAATAATTTTTTCACGCACGCACATAGATTTTTTGTTTTACTATTAATTTTTAAAAGTCATGTAAAATTACTTTTTGCCATTTAATTTGGTATTTTTACATTATTTGAAAAGATATTAGTCAACATATTTCATTCATAGTAGAAATGCTATAATATATATTTTGAAATCTTTTTCTGTTGATTTCTATATTGTGAATAAATTACAATATATTTTCGTGTATAAGCGTCATTTAAACACATAAAATTTTTCCTTAAATTATATTATGGTGGCTGTTCAGAAATATAATAATATTTTAATAATAAAATAAAGAAAAACATGGCATAAAAAAGGATGTGTTGACTGCCTCTATATTTTTCGATCAAAAAACATGGAATCAGACAAATATATTGCGCCTGATGGCCGAGTGACTAGCGTTCTGGCGCTCTGCCACAGTTTTCGGGTTCGAGTTCCAGTGGTGCCATGGATGTTTGTAGTGGTTCGGAATCCACTTTAAACCGTAGGTCCCGGCCTAATCAAACCTACACCGTAAAAACAGAAAACATCTCATGTTTCGAAATATGCCATTAGGCAGACTGCCTTGATCCGCGATAGGGCTGTTGCACCAATGAAAAAGAAGACAAATATATTTGCAATATAAATTATATTTAAATATAATATATATTGGTAATATAAATTATTTTTAAATATAATATATATTGGTAATATAAATTACATTTAAATATATTATATATATTTAAATATATCAAAAATGTATAATAAATGTGTTACAAATATCTTTATTATTTGTTTAGATCAGAGATGTTTAATGCGTGGTCAAGAAATACTAAGAATGTGGTTTAACATAAAAACATAAATATTTTTAAAATGTTAGGATATTTATGTATTCTTTATAACTGTTTTTCATAATTCTAATTTCATAAAAATAACAAAAAAATATGAACATTTTTATTTTATGTAAATATCAATTTACATTTCCTTTCTTTTATTTTCAATGATACTCTTTCTTTTATTTTCAATGATACTCTTTCTTTTATTTTCAATGATACTCTTTCTTTTATTTTCAATGATACTCTTTCTTTTATTTTCAATGATACTCTTTCTTTTATTTTCAATGATACTCTTTCTTTTATTTTCAATGATACTCTTTCTTTTATTTTCAATGATACTCTTTCTTTTATTTTCAATGATACTCTTTCTTTTATTTTCAATGATACTCTTTCTTTTATTTTCAATGATACTCTTTCTTTTATTTTCAATGATACTCTTTCTTTTATTTTCAATGATACTCTTTCTTTTATTTTCAATGATACTCTTTCTTTTATTTTCAATAATACTCTTTCTTTCAACGGTTAACCTGTTCAAATCTGTATTTATTACTCAAAATAATTATGATTTTTTTTTTCTTACAGGACTGCATTTTGCATATTTTTACCAATGTTACAGATGAGATTTAAACACAAATGAATTCTATTTGGATGCCAAAAAAAATATTCTTTTACTCAGGATTGAAAATAATTTCTCTTGATTTTACATTTCTTCTCTTTAATAAAGATTTAGAATTTATAATAGTGTAATTATTTTAAATGGAATGAAAAAAAACACTTTTTCTAACAAAAATACTATGATGTGCAAATACATACGAGGATGATAAATTGTGTACTAATTCATTTGAAGACATTGAAATTCATCAATATTTCGTTAAGATCAAAATAATTAAACATATTACGATATATTACTAAAATTGTTTTAAAATATTAAAATATGTTTTAATAAAACGTTAGGGATATAATAATAATATTATTAAAAATATTTTAAGTTATGTTATTAAAAAAAAGCAGAATGTTGTTTTCATATCATTCACATAACCTTGAACCTATTTCACTTTTTAAGAACGATAAAAACATTAGGAAAAAAATGATATTCCTGGAAAATATTACAGGAATTTATTACCATTTCCAGGATTAATGTCTATGAATTCAATAAACATCCGCATTAGATGAGCAAGGTCTTGTTTTTTGGTAAACGGGGGAAAAAATGTTAGATCCTGGTTGTATTTAGTGCTTTGCCAGCTACCAGGTTGGTGCGGACGATAAATCTAGTCCGTAATAAAGTACATCACAGACCATTTTTAAATGAAATTATATGCATATACTTTTAAAACTGGAAATTTTCATCATGTGTATTGGTCTGAATTGGTCATTTATCGGTAAGTCACGATATAAATTATTTTTTATAAGAAATATCGATAGTATTTATTAAGTATTTGTTAAAGCTTACTTTGAAAATCGTAAATTATTCTGTTTTTTGAATAGTGTGTTCTGTAAATAGGTCTTTAATTTTGACTTTTAGCGATGAAATATGTCATACTTATTGTATTCGTTACTTAATCGACGATTCGTAAGTGATAGATTTTATGGATAGATGTTTTTGGAAGATAAGTTGCGCGTTTTTTATATTAATACACTGGCTTTTTCTAGTAAATAAGTTTTACTAACTTAAAGCAAAGAAAATTAGTTTTAAAATCCTTGCGAAAATTAAAAGAAAAGAAATCTGATTTTTTTAATTTTATTGTGGTTTATATAAATATTACCTGATTACGCAATTTATACATTTTTTGGGGAAAAATTTTGCTTTTAGTTTTCTTCAATTTTAACTTTGCACGATTTTTTTGGAGTATTTTTTAAAATTAATTATAATTTTTTTTTTTTTTTTACCTTTTTTGTTAATTTTAACTTTATAAGTTTAGTACTAATTGCTTTTCATAAAATGTTTGTGTTGAATGAATTTTTCATTTTTATACATTTTATGAATTTTTATGAATTTTTTTTATTTTATACATAAAAATTATGTATTTATTTTATTTTAATCTTGATTAATTAAATTAAAATAAAATAAATGAATAATTTTTACTTTAGTAACAAAATAAAGCATTTAATTGAAAAAAAACACAACCATAATCAACTTTGCAATTACTTTCTGTTTATTTTAAATCGTAAATTTTTTCATTACATAATCCAATTAAATATAACCACGCCACTATATAATATTTTTCGTTTGTTTTTTAAAATAAGATTAAACATTTATAAAAACAAAATTAATATAACTAAAATTAAATATTATAATAATATATGTTTAAAATATTGAATTCGATATTACTTTGAAAATGATTATATAAGAAATAAGAATGATGAAATGATTTTCATTAATATTATAGAAGATTATATGAATATTAATGAAAATCATTTAAACATACAGCAATATTTTATAGGTAATAATTTCAGTTTTATACAAGAAAATTATGCATAACACCTCAGCAAAAATATTAATAATCTTTTTTTTTTCAATCTTAATTTGCTCAAAAAGTTTTTTAAGTATTATTTACATCATCTTTATCTGCTCAAAATGTTTTTAAAGTATTATTTACATCATAATTAATAATATAAAATATATAAAAACAATTATTCCGAGTTTAGAAACTTTTAAGATTTGATTGTTTATGAATGATTTAGCTTAGCATTGATTATGAATTAAATTAATTTAAAAGAATATTCTAAAAGATAACGTTTTATAACATTTGATGATCTGTAAAATACAATGTTAATGTTCTCAAAATGTTGGTCAGGTTATTTAAATAATAATTAAAAATTATTAATATACTTTAAAATATTATTCTGATTTAAGCAATTATTTTTAAAGAGCAATTTATGTCATATACTTTCTCTCTCTCTCACACACACACACATACTATATATAAATAGGGCTTAATGTCTTGCTTGGTGTCTACGGGATAATTTGAAAACAAGTAATATAAAAAAAAAATTAAAAGTCAATTCCTACTTTTTTTTCCAGCATATTTAATATTAATTATAATTTAATTTTTTTTCACTATAATTATATATATGCAGTCCTATATAAATAATTTTCATTCATTTTTTTAATTTTATCTGGCGCCCTCTATTGGTAGATACGTGCAACTTAAATTTAAAATTTTTTTTAATTAATTCATTAAATTTAATTAATGAATTAATATTTGAAAAAAATGTATAAACATCCAGTGTCATCCATTACAAGTTAAAAAAAAATGTATTTGAACTTGAGTGGATGAATAAAAAGCATTTTTTTGAACGATTGAAAATTTGAACAAGATATATATATAGAGAGAGAGAGAGTGTGAACTAATAGAAGGAATTGAACAAATGAAGAAACGGGATGTTCCTTTTCTAGCCTTTTTTAATTACACACTATTACTTACAACTACATTTACAGTAATTCATTATTTAGATCAGAGGTGGCCAACCCGCGGCCCGTCTTAAACATTTTTACGGCCCCTAAGATTTATTATACTTTTACGAAATATATTTATTTTATAATGGTCAAACTAGTGAAAACCAATGTATTAAAAAAATGCATTATATGTGCATCCATATATTTAAAAATTAACTATTTAAATTATGAGAAAAAATTAACTTTGATTTTAAAGTTTACAATTATGAGTTCGCAGACTAATTCAATTAAATTCTACCAATCCTGGAACATCTAATATTTCACTTTAAGTGACCTCAGTGACGCAGTGACCATCCCTAGATACGCACAATTGATTGTTGATAGCAGAGCAAACTACATTCTTTGTTCAAGTTGTTAGCTCTTTGGGTTCAACTTACACCTGCGAATCGTTTTTTTTTTTTCGAAAATGAAAGTGACGAAACACAAACACACTCAAACATATCGGATGCTAACCTGCAACACCCATTACGATGGGCAAATATCCAAACTGAGATCGATTTGCAAAAGTTAAGCGAAAGAGTGGAGATACAAATATGCATTAATAAAATAAAATTTTTTATTTCACTTATATTTATTTATTTTTTACATTGCATTTTTAGTGTTATATATATCTTTGCAATGTGCGTTTAGTATCATGATTACTATATTATCTATGTTTACATGTAATAATAAATGTAAATACAATAATAATAACTCATTATGTTTCAATTTTTCACTCCCAAAAATATTTATAGTGTGTCTAAATCTAATATGGGGATATATAATTTTATATGCGGCCTGCGGTGTTATGATGCATTTCCAAAGATCATTTGGATTGGCCACCCCTACTCTAAATTAAAGTTAATTATTTTGAAATATTTTACTGCAAATATCCTTTCATTTAATTTCGAAATGTTTTAATGTTATATTTATATTTCCAATAATTTATTGAATAATAAACAGTGCCTTTATCCTGACTTTCAATATTAGCTGTGAAATTTTGCTATAAATAGAATTATTTAAATATGTAGTACGAGAATTAGAGAGAATTTCTTATGTTCATGTTTTATACATTTTTTTTTAATTTTGAAACATAAAAAATGTACATGATTTATGGATATCATTAAATTACATATATATCCAAACAAGTTTTTTTATAGTTGCGATTTTCAAACTATGAAATAGGTAATATAATTTAATCTGTCTGAATACAAAATAAGCATAATAAATCTGTCTGAATTATTCTTTTTAAGTGAAATGTTGGAAAGTTGCTGAACTTCCGATGCTGAATTCCAATAAATTCTACTCAGTAATCGAGATAACAATTGAGTATTTAGGGAAAAGGCATCTGTTTTATATTACAGAAGATTTCAAATTAAAAAACTAGAATTAAATTTTTGATTTGTGTCTATAGTTATTATCACAGTTAAATAATTCTTTTTAAAATATTGAGATATTTTATACAATTTAATTTCAAATGTTTTTTTTTTTGAATATTTGAAAGAAATTTTCAATAATTTATTTATTGAAAAAGACTGCTGATAATTGAATCAAAAATCATAAAATATACGATAATTTCAAAAATCATAAAATATATGATAATTTCAAAAATCATAAAAGTATATGATAATTTCAAATTTGATTTCAATTTCATATAAAATATTTAAATAATCTTTAATATTTGATTCTGGCGCTTTGTACCACAGGTTACGGGTTAAAGTCCCGGAGGTGTCATGGACATATAGGGGTTCGGAATCCACTTTAAACAAGTAGGCCTTTTATAGTATGATTTTCAAACGTTGGGCGTATGAACCCTACCCCTTAAAAAGAAAAACAATTTCTCCTGTTTCGAAATCTAACCAATAGGCATAATAAATTGGCTGAATTACGGGGCTTTGCGAATTGATGCTGATGCTGATAAAATTTCCTAAAATTCATAAATCAACCGTACAGGTTAATTCATTTCCGGTTTTTTAAAAGTGTTTTAAGTGGTTCAAAATCCACTATTAAACTTAGGTCAAGATCTGATGAAATTCGTTGTGTATTATAATTTTGATAGCCTACCCTATAAAAAAGAGAACATCTGTTTTGAAATATATCGTTAAAAAACGGCCTTAATTTTTAGTAATTTGTGAAGAAAAATAGTTTATAAATTGTATAAAAATAAAATATTTAATATTATCGATTACTATATTAAATCTTTTTTCAGCTAATTTATTTCGTAAAAATATTTTTAATTTAAGTATTGTTGTCGGAAAAAATAAATAAATTAATGTCGGGTACAAATTTAAAAAAATTTTAAAAAAACAAAAACCGATTTGAAAAATTTGAACCGTTTTTTCTATTTTTGAATCTTTGAATTTTGTTTCATGAGCAAATGCGATAAGGAATATATATAATGTTGTATTTTATACTGCTATAAAAAATTCGGAAAGTATCGTATATTATTCAATCGTACTTTAAGAGATCGTTTCAAAACGAACAAATAGTATACTCATTTTTTTTAAATCTATTTAACTTCTAAAATCTTATTAAACTTTAATATCTGATGAAATTCATAAATTGCGTTATAAAATGTAATGTAAAATGTTTTATTATTATCTGTTACTATGTCAAATATTTTTTGGCTAATTTACTTTGCAAAAAAATTATTAATTTAGGAATTCTGTTAGGAAAAACAATTTCAAAAGTAAAATAAAATATTTAATAAATTGATGTCAGATACAAAAATTTAAAAGAATTATTCTAAACAGATAATAAATTAAACCGATTTGATAAATTTGGCATGATTTTTTTTCTATTTTTTGAATCTTTGAATTTCCGTTTTATGTGCAATTCGTAATCAGTGTGAATTGGAATAGATATAATTTTGTATCTTTTTACCAAATTTTGAATAAAAAAATAAAGATTATTATAAAATAATTCTTAAAATATCACATATCAGTCAATCGCGCGTTTAGTGATCGTTTCAAAACGAACAAGTAGAATATTCATATTTTTTTAATCGATTTGACTTTTAAAATCTTATTAAACTTTATTATCCGATAAAATTCATAAATTGTGTTATGAGATGTAATGTAAAGTGTTTTATTATTATCTGTTACTATGTCAAATATTTTTTGGTCAACTTATTTCGTAAAAAATTGTTCATTTAAGTATTCGATTCGAAAAAACAGTTTCAAAAGTGAAATAAATTATTTCATAAATTAATGTCATATACAAAAATTAAAAGTAATTATTCTAAAAAAATAAACAAGTAATATAAAAAAAAATTTTTAAAGTCAATACTTTTTTTTTCACTCTATTGCAGAAAGTCCTTTATAAATAATTTTCATTCCTTTTTTAAGTCTATCTGGCGCCATCTATTGGTAGATATATGTAACTTAAATTTTAAAAAACTAAACTTAATTAATTAAATTTAATTACTGAATTAATATTTGAAAAAAACTGTATTAACATCAAGTGTCCTCCACTATAATTTCCACAATATATATATAGAGAGAGAGATATATATATATAACAAGATATATATTTATACAAGATATATAGGGACAGTGTGAGCTAATAGAAGGAATTGAAATAAAACTGATTTGAGAAATTTAGCGTGAAATATTTTCTATTTTTGAATTTCTGTTTTATGTGCAATCCGCGATCCATGCGGATTGGTATAGATATAATGTTTCATTTTTTACCAAATTTTGAATGAAAAAAATAAAGGGTGTTGTTAAAAATTCTAAAATATTGCATGTTATTCAATCGCACGTTAAAAGATCGTTTCAAAACGATCAAGTAGAGCATTCATATTTTTTAAAAAATCGATTTAACTTTCAAAATCTTATTAAACTTTATTATCCGATGAAATTCATATATTGTGTTATAAAAAGTAATTTAATATGTATATGTATTTTACATATAAAAATTAAAAGGAATTATTCTAAAATAAATAAATAAAACCGATTTTAAAAATTTAGCATGAAATTTTTTCAATTTTTGAATTTCTCTTCTATGTGAAATCCGCAATCAATGCGGATTGAAATGCATATAATGTTGCATTTTTTACCAAATTATGGATAAAAAAAATAAAGATTGTTATAAAAATAATTCGGAAAATATCGCATATTATTCAATGG
This sequence comes from Caerostris darwini, assembly GCA_021605075.1. Classification (NCBI taxonomy): domain Eukaryota; kingdom Metazoa; phylum Arthropoda; class Arachnida; order Araneae; family Araneidae; genus Caerostris; species Caerostris darwini. The sequence continues at coordinate 88,327 of BPLQ01005472.1, forward strand.
CACGTTAAAAGATCGTTTCAAAACGATCAAGTAGAGAATTCATATTTTAAAAAAAAATCAATTTAACTTTCAAAATCTTATTAAACTTTAACATCTGATGAAATTCATAAATTGTGTTATAAAATGTAATTTAATCTTTGTATGTATTTTACATATAAAAATTAAAAGAAATTACTCTAAAAAAATAAAATTAAATTAAACTAATTTGAAGAATTTAACATGAAATTTTGTTTTGTGTGCAATCGTCAATTAATGTGGATTAGTATAGATATAATGTTGTATTTTTTACTAAATTCCGAATAAAAAAAAACTGTTATAAAAAATTCGGAAAATATCACATATTATTTAATTGCTCTTTAAAGATCGTTTCAAAACGATCAAGTAGGGAATTCATATTTTTTTTAAAAATCGATTTAACATTTAAAATCTCATTATATAGTCCGTTAGTATTTTATTAATTCTTAAGAAAATATAACTAGTATCATACCTGCTAGCTGAAACTTGGTCGGGGATTGAAGTTATATAATTACTATTCACATTGAAAAAAAATTAAGAGAGAGAAAATGAATGTCACTGTTCTAAAAGCGTGGGTTGCTCGATATCAATCGTTATAATTTTTCACTAGTTTCATTCCGAAATGCAGAGTTAATTTTAAAATGTCATACAAAGCACCCCACGCTTTTAGAACAGTGACATTCATTTTCTCGTCAGTCATTTTATTCTTATGTTAACAATTAGTTTTTACTTTTCAGTTTGATTAACTCCAAAAGCGTGTGTTTTAGTTTTTTTAAACTATTAATTTATTTTTTATAATGAGAAAAACGATATTAATCTATTTTAGGAAGATTTTGAAGATTGTATAATTATAACCAAAGACCAATAACAACATTTCTATGCATTGATTATTAACGCTCTCTGGGCCTGAATGGCTGACTGTCTAGCACTAGGTGCCACAGGTTTCGGATTCGAGTCCCGGCGGTGCCATGAATGTTGGTAATGGTTCGAAATCCACTTTTAGCGGTAGGTCCCGCTCTCATATGTCTGTAAGAGCTTCACTGAGCTAAATCAGACTTCTACCTACGGGTGCTCCATCACAACAAAAGCTGACTCTTTCCCTCCATCCATAAGTAGATTACTCATGGGCAAGGACATCTCATGAGTAGATTACTTATGGGATGTACGTCCCATGGCTGCAGGACACCGAGGATTAGATACAACACACGCACCATAAAGCTTTCTTGTACCTACCGAAACAATGATCTAATACTAAGTACAAAAAGTTGTCCCTGTTATTGCTTAGTTTTGCTTCATTATAATATATTAAGACACGTCACATCCAACACATGGCAAAAGATCCCAAGCACTAGAAAACCTCATGATCTGACGCTGCAAGAAAAAATATGTTACGTCATCAGTTTCACTATCACTAATTTTTTCATTTAAGCAAATGATCTTCAGATCGATCTCTGAACTCCTCCAAATCAGGGCGACCTGATGGTCAAATGTCTAGCGACTGCGGCCTCTGGTATCCCAGGCTTCAGGTTCGAATCCTGGCGGTGCCATGGATGTTTGTAAGTGGTTCGGAGTCCACATTAAACTGTAGGTCCCGGTCTGTTAAGCCTAAAGTGTACTCAAGATGACCGTAGAGCGACAAACCAAACCAAACCTTCAAATCAGGAGCCTGATGGCCGATTTGCTAACGCTCTGGTGCTACCACAGGTTTCGGATTCGAGTTCCGGCGGGGCCATAGATGTTTGCAGGGGTTCGGAATCCACTTTAAATTCTGGAATCCCGGTCTTCTTAGCCCTCGTGTGCACAAGATGACCATACAGCGACAAACCAAATCAAACTTTCAAATCAATTCTTGCGGATCTCAGCTGCTTTCTTTAGATTTAACTTTTAAGTTGAACTTAACTTTAGATTTAACCCTTCAGTCAGTACGATGTGCACCTACATCTGGCATGATATTTGTCCATCAAAGTTTTCTTTCATTTTAATTTTAATCACTTTTTGGACATTGTGTAATGGACACCTAATTAGTAGGAAATGTTTTTCTCGTATTTTTTTCTGTAATCATATTTTTTTTTCTGTAATCATAGTTTTATTAAATTCCTACTATTAGTTCACACTCTCCCTATATATATATTGTTCAAATTTCCAATAGTTAATAAAATACTTTTTATTCCTCCACTCAAGTTCAAATACATTTTTTTAAACTTGTAGTGAATGACACTGGATGTTAATACAGTGTTTTCAAATATTAATTCAGTAATTAAATTTAATTAATGAATTAATATTTTTAGTTTATTTTAGTTTTTTTTTAGATTTAAATTACATGCATCTAATAATAGATGGCGCCAGATGTAAGAGAAAAATTTCAACCTTATTTGTAAAGGAGTTTTCTGCAATATAGTGAAAAAAAAGTAGGAATTGACGTTACAAATTTTTTTTTTTTTTTTTTACATTACTTGTTTTTCTATCTTTTTTTTAATCTAAGCAATTAGATTTTATGCAGATTTTATTATCAATTTAAGAATGTGGAGGTTTAAAGTGCTACTCAAGACCACGTAACGTCGTAATCGATACTCTCGTTGCCCAAGAATACAAATATTTCCAGATTCTGAAAGAAGTTTCTACGAATTTTCAACAATAACGAGCTTGTGAAACAATTAGAATTAGACAACGAATTTTTTCGGAATAAAATATTTTAATTTTAAAAATGTTTCTTATTTAGAAGTGTAGATTTGAAAATTCTAACAAATTCTAATTCTGACAAAGCAACTAAATAAAGCAGTATAACGAACACCATTAAATTCGAAATATGAAAAACAAAAACAACTCGAATAAATAAATTTAAAAAAGGAACGAAATTGATAATGAATTTCGAACATAATTAAGAACACGAACACAATTTTTATTTATGGTTTACATTTGGTCATAATTTGGCGATGAAAATTATATTTAATCTTATTAATTCTGTTAACAATTACAGTTTAATTAACAATTAATCTTGTCGATAGGTTGTAATTATTGTTAATTTGAAATCCAGAAACAAAAGCGGAAAAAAAATTATATAAACTGCAAGAGACAAAATTTTTATATCCTTGAAAGATAAAAATAAAAATAAAATAAATATTAATTTAAAATAATATCTTTTTTTCCTACAAAATCTTTTTAATAGATGGCGCTAGTTGCAACTTGATGCGAGAGAATGCGGATATTATGTAAGAATAATTCTCTGCAAGATTTCCATGGCAACGGGATATTTTGGTCACACAGCGTAGAGGATATCTTATGATTATAAAAAGCAAATCTTGATTTTATTTTAGTTCTTTTAACATTAATGTAAAATATTTTTTTAAGAAATCTTGCTTATAGAGATTGGTAATTTTTCGATTAAATAAAATATTTTATAATTAAATAAATATACAACAAATTAAATTTATATTTAATACAAATTAGTTTATTTTTTATTTAATTTATGTCTTTTAAAATTTTTTATTTAATTTAATTATTATTATTTTTAATGTCAATTTATTGTTTTATTTTTTATTTAATTTCATTATTATTATTTTTAATATTAGTTTACTGTTTTATTTTTTATTTAATTTCATTATTATTATTTTTAATATTAGTTTACTGTTTTATTTTTTATTTAATTTAAAATACAACTTATACTTAAATAAAAATACAACAAATTATTTCAACGCGATTAACGATATAATCTTAAATATTATTTACCGTTACTCCAATACATATTTGAAGAAAAATTCTTTTATAAATATATGTTTAAAAATAGTAATACAGTAGGATTAACCAACGATCTCTGATGTTTTAATTAAAAAATCTGTGAATTTTTGTTATTTACTGATATAAAATAATCTGAAATTTTGGCATTTAAATAACAAGGAATAATATATTTCAATATACTTGCTCAAAATAATGTACTTTGAAATAACAAATAGTACAAAATAATTATTTCAAAAGTTATTGTTAAGAAAATGCCTTCATAATCGGGGGGAAAGAATGTAAAAATCAAAATGAACTTGTGTTTAAACATTTAAAAATAAATTACTAGAGTCAAAAATAATATTGTTTAAAAAAAAAACATATTCTGTGTGCAGGGCCGAATTTAGATGAAAAGAGGCCCTAGGCTATTCCACTTATGAGGCCCTTTCACCTCCCATTTTTAAGTTTGTAAATTACATGAGAGATAATAAAACACATCATTACTGTGATCAATTGTCATTTGTTAAATGAAACATCATATATCAATTTTATTATTATAATTTTTTTTTTGTATATCAATTTGTTAAATAAAACATGTTGTGATAATCTTTATAAAAAATGCGGTATTAATCTTTATGAAAAATGTGGCAAAAAAAGTCGAGAATACTTATTTGGACATTTATTCTTATGTACTATATGTTACAAGTACTATATATAGTACTTGTAACAATAACTAATCAAATATAACACACAACATTTACAAAGAAACAAAAATAAATAATAAAAATCTTTGACTACGAAAATAAAATATGCCATAAAAATTATCCCATTTTCTATCAAATTAATTAAATACATTGAATATTAAAGCAAATATACAAATGAAGTATGTACAAAAGAACAGACCCAATGAACCGAACGCGTTGATCTTAACCAATACATTTTTATGTTTGTTTATTAGTCATATGTATAGAATTTTTTCTATTCAGTGTTTTAGTGTTTATTGCTTTTAGAATAGTGTAATTCTAATTTTGCTAACAATTTGAATGTAGGCCCCTCTTGATCTTGAGGCCCTAGGCTGAAGCCTAGTTAACCTATAAGAAAATCCTGCCCTGTATGTATGAAATGTATTCTTTGTGCTTAAAAAAAAGTGAAAAATGTTTAAAAAATTTTAAATTTCAATTTCAATAAATTATTTAACGTTTTTCTCAAAAGCCGGTTAAATGAAATTATTATTTACTAAAAAAAAATTATTCTTTTCTCGAAATCAGGGGTGGCCAACCATACATGAGTATTCAAGTACATGAGATTTATCGTACTTTTACAAAATATAATTATGTTATAAAGGCCAAAGTAGTAAAAACCAATGTATTAAAAAATTACATAATGTGTGCATCCATATATTCAAAAATTAACTGTCGAAATTAGGAGAAACAAGTAATATAAAAAAAACTTAAGTCAATTCCTACTTTTTTTTCACTATATTGCAGAAAATCCTTTATAAATAAAGTTGAAATTTTCCTCTTACATCTGGCGCCATCTATTATTAGATGCATGCAACTTAAATCTAAAAAAAACTAAAATTAATTAATTAAATTTAATTACTGAATTAATATTTGAAAAAACTGTATTAACATCCAGTGTCATCCACTACAAGTTCAAAAAAATGTATTTGGACTTGAGTGGATGAATAAAAATTATTTTATGAACGATTGAAAATTAAAACAAGATATATATAGGGAGAGTGTGAATTGAAAAAATAACTTTGATTTTAAAATAATATATGTGATACATATTGCCTGCTTTATTTATGAGTTTACAATTATGATTTAGCAGAATAATTATATTATATTCTTGGAACTCAATGAGTGGAGAAACAAATATTGCACTAGTAAAATAAATATTATTTAATGATTTCATTTTTTTTTTCATTTATATTTAAATATTTTTATATTACATTTTAAGTGCTACATATTTCTTTACAGGTGCGTTTAGTATCATTATTATTATATTATCAACATGTTTACATGGGAGTGAATAATAGTAAACACATTAATAATAACTCACTATGTTTCAATTTTTCACTCCCAAAAATGTCTACAATGGTCAAGGCCGGATTTAGACGAAAACAGGTCCTAGGCTATTTCACTTATGAGGCCCTTTCACCTCCCATTTTTAAGTTTGTAAATTACTTATTATGTTTGTTTATTATTCATATGTGTAAAATTTTTCCTTATTTTTGATTTAGTGCTTTAGTGTTTACTGTTTTTAGAATAGCGTAATTCTAATTTTGCTGACAATTTGAATGTAGGCCCCTCTTGATATAGAGGCCTTAGGCTGAAGCCCAGTTAGCCGATAGGAAAATCCGGTCCTGACAGTGGTTCTCTTTCCGTAAAAGTAAATCATCTTCTGCCAGTAAGCAAGCGGTCTTGGTCCAGAATGGGGCTGTTTCGTCAATGAAGAAGTAGAAGAAATCATACTACAAGTGATTAAATTAAAATACCCAACTGAGTGGTAATTTCGCTTCATAACAAGAAAGGGAAATGTTCGATTTCCACTTGTACCTTTCTTTACAGTAACTGCTCTCTGAAAGAGTCGACTAGGTGTAAATTGTGTTGAAACTCAGGGCCGGATTTTCCTATAGGCTAACTAGGCTTCAGCCTAGGGCCTCAAGATCAAGAGGGGCCTACATTCAAATTGTTAGCAAAATTAGAATTACGCTATTCTAAAAACAGTAAACACGAAAATGCGAATTATTATGAAATAAATTTATCTGAATTGAATCTGCTTTAATCTTCAATGTATTGAATATATTTAATTTAATTTGATAGAAAATAGGATAAATTTTATTGCATATTTAATTTTCATGGGCAAATATTTTTATTATTTGAATTTTGTTTCTTTGTAAATGATGTGTGTTATGTTTGATTAGCTATTGTTACAAGTACTATATAGGGTGCTGAGAATAAATGTCCAAATAAGTGTTCTCGACTTTTTTTTATTTTTATCCGTACCACATTTTTTATAAAGATGAGTACCCATCCCAACATTCTTCATTTAACATATTGATATATATCCCAGTAACGATGTATTTTATTATCTCTCATGTAATTTACAAACTAAAAAATGGGAGGTGAAAGGGCCTCATAAGTGGAATAGCCTAGGGCCTCTTTTCATCTAAATCCGCCCCTGGTGAAATTGTTGCATCGAGAGTCTGGTGAATTTTTTTATATATGACAAATAAGTAACGTTAAAGTTTTAATTTCCAATGGGAAGTTTACAGGACAACAAATATCATAAAAAATGCATAGAACAAGTTAGAAACAAATCACATCAGTTAATCCATCAACGTAAGTCTGGCAATCCAATAACGCTTCCATAAAGAAATAGGAGGCAGTGCAGAACAGGAAGCAAGGTGAGGCATATCCAGTTTTTTCTGGTATCACACAGGAGACGAGAAGGTCAGGAGTCAGTTTAATTCTGTGAAGGTGCTTGCGTAGACATAATCGTAATCGTAATCGAAACTTTAACGTAATTGCGTAGACACATTGCGTAATCGTGACCACTGAAAAGCCGTAGCAATGCCTGCGTTACATTGCAAAACTCTTAATAAACTCACACTCAGAGCCCGACTGAAAGTCGTGTTTGTAGATCTTTTTGCCGCATCAGACGTTGCCGCAGTGCACCACGAGGAGATAGATCTACGTTGCACTAAATTTCATTAATTTCGTTGTTAAAGTAAATTTCATTATAACAATTATGACAATTTGAAAAAGTCTTCATTCGATCGTGCTTTTAACTGAGATGTTAAATGCCTCCAGATATCAAAAATAGAATAGTTAAAATTTATTAAAAATACCTTAATAATAACATATACATTATAATATAAATCTATATTTTTTCCTGTTTCCGGATTCAATATTCTTTCTTTTTTTACAGCCATCTAATCAAGCCATTTAGTACGAGATTATCTTCACTTTTTATATCCTCAATTACAAAACAAAAACAATCTTTCGTAAACACTGGGACATAATACTCAACTTTCATACCTATAAATGCAATATGATGTCCATTTTTTAAAATGACTAACATTTAATTTTGGAAAATGAAAAGTCTAATTTTTATCATTTCTTTTTTGTTTTTTTCTGCAAACTTAAAGTAATCCAAGTCTTGAATTTGTTAAAATTAATTATTAAGTAATGTAATCCAAAATGTTTTTAATCTTTCACAGTTACGTAAAATAAGTTCATTTTTGAACGAATTTTTAAATACAAGAATCATTTAAGAACACAAAAATTATTTAAGATGATTTCAATATGAATAACCAAACTAGTCAAATCGCTGTAAAAATGCATAAATAACTATTTCTTTTGGATACAACAATGATAAAGTTGCCCATACTGGTTAGACAGTTCAAAATTTCCAATAGAAATTCTTTAATCAGCTGATTTTGCCATACAGCCAGTGATATGGCTCATATACCAAAACAACTGATACTATAGGTTACACATTTTCTTGCGTCAATTTATTGCAATGTTTATAATCCTTCAACTTTAAAAAGAACAAAACTTTCATGTAAAATTAGCCTGCTTATAATTTTCAGAATTCCAGAAAACATTTTTATAGAAATTTTCAACATCATTTATATAGTAAAAATTAAAAAAAACCATAATTAAGTTAGTAAAACTACAAATAATGACAAGTTATAAACTCAAGATGGAATTAAGCCAAAGCGTTGGAGAGCTGAAGATCTTTAAACAATACCCAGCAATTCGCAACGACATGCTGTCGCCCAGTTCCGTCTTCTGACTGACTATGACTGCCTGGCAGAACATTTCCATCACATTAAAATCTTTTCGCATCCTGGCTTAACCCTATGTTACTCAACAGATCCAATGAACAGAGACCACCTCCAACGAGGTGCGGTACTTGACGGCGACTCGGAGACAGCGCTTTACTGGCATGCGAGAGAACTCTTAAGGCAATGACTTCGGTCATCTTTGTATTTTTTGGATGTTTATCCTTTTGATATTCATCATAACTGGCTCGAAAGCCAGTTGTGGGCCATGGCCTTCTTTAAAAGATCCAGCCAGGCTGTTCACCTCTTGGCCGTGGACCTCTAGTTTTTGATCTTAATAACATTAAAATCAGAGTCTAAACAGTCGACCCATCTCTTTTTCGGTCTTCCCCTTGGTCGTTGTCCATAAGGGCTTACCTTCATAGTTTCCTTCATGAAAACCTTCATAGTAGCTCTATCACTTTTCATTCTTAGGAGATGACCGGCCCATCTCATTCTGTTCAGTTTAACAAATTTTAGAATGTCAATATCTCTAAAAAAGTTTGTAAAGTTCAAAATTGTATATTCTTCGCCAATTTCCATTGTCATTGATACCACCAAAAAATAGTTCATAGCACTTTTCTTTCAAAGATTGCCAACATTTTCCCATTCGTTATTTTAGTTGTACTTGCCTTGCCATTGGAAATAAAAAAAAAGTAATAAAAAATAAAAAAAATGTAAGTCAATTCCTACTTTTTTTTCCACTATATTTCAGAAAGTCCTTTATAAATAATTTTCATTCATTTTTTTATGTTTATCTGGCGCCATCTATTGGTAGATATATGCAACTTAAATCTAAAAAAACCTAAAATTAATTAATTAAATTTAATTACTGAATTAATATTTGAAAAAAACTGTATTAACATCCAGTGTCATACACTAAAAGTTCAAAAAATGTATTTGAACTTGAGTGGATGAATAAAAAGCATTTTATTAACAATTGGAAATTTGAACAAGATATATATAGGGAGAGTGTGAGCTAATAGAATTAATTGAAAAAAGTTATGGTGATACAATAGTAAGTAAAAATAATTAACTTTTTTTTATTTCTTTCAGTATTGGCAGCACTGTTGCTGCCGAAGTACTACATCGCCCGAGAGGAGCGAACCATCACTGGGCCTTGTGCTCAAGAAGTTGGTCCTCGATTTCGATGCATCAATCCCAAGAACTGCGGTCCAGCCCAGATGAAAGATCTCAGAGAGACTGTCATCTGTGGACCAGGAGGAGTCGGAATCTGTTGTCCTGTAATCAGTTTTCATAGTCCAGCACGTGAGTAAAGAGAGACTTTAGTGTAAGATTAAAGCATTTAGAGAATATTGTGAGTTTATTATTATAAAAGAATCCCATCGATAATTAGCTATTCTTTTCAGCAAACATTACAAATACAAATTATTACCTTTACAAATTTGGAAGTAAGCAAATTTTATCCATGGTGTAGAAAACTATCAAACGTTTCAGATAAGGAGTGAAAATTAACTTAGTACATTAGATAAGGGGAGACACAAAAATTGAAATGCTTTGAATACTTATTAGCCTTGAGAGGCATCGGAATTTAAAGGTTGGCCGAACGCAATACGTTATTTCGGAAGATTTTGAAGTGTCTCGGCGCCCTTTCCAGTCTGTTTAATCAGTATTTGGAGATTGGAAATGCTAAGAACATCCACATGATGATTATACCATGATAATATCAAGATCTGCAACACAAAATGAGAATTGGTATATAATAGAAGGAATCACAAAATGAACGTCGCATTATTCTAATAGAACTTACAGAGAGCTATTGGTATCACAGGCTTACTAATACTATCTATAAATTTAATTTTTAAAGGTTTGGTTTTTCTCTCTACGGTTCTTTTATGCATACTTTTGGGCTAATTAGAACGGGACTTACAGTTTAAAGTGAATTCCGAATCACTCACAAACATTCATGCCACAGTCATTATTTGAACCCGAAGATGGTACTAAAGGCAAGAGAGCTAACCAATTGACTATCAGATTGCAATTTTTGAAAGATGTTGATATGTATATTTTGAATGACATTTTAATTTCAATTTAGCTAATTACATTACGCACATATATTTCTGCCTCATGACAGCAGGTCTTATTAAAGCGAGAGCATGGAATTAATAACATATAGACAACTATCGCAATCTGTTAGAATAAAATCAAGTTATATGACCTCTGTTTGCAAAAAATCATCTGTTGTTCCGATTTACATGCTACAAGTATTGTCGAATAATGTTAAAAAGAATCTAATAATCTATGGACAACCCATATTATGAATATAATGTTTTATGTCCGATGTGCCACTAATTAGAAAGTGCCTAGTTATTTAGCAAAGCAATTCGAAATCGATTTTGGTTGGACTATACAATAATACTTATTCAATTATGACAGAAAGTCTAGCATCTATTCAGATTTCTATATTGAGATTTTCAGATTTTTCTCCTAAGTGACAGTAAATGTGAGGCAATCTTTCCAAGATAATTGTCTATATCATTCCTCAACTGTCAGGATTGCTTAGATGTTCCTTGGCGAATAATCATCACATTTTTAACGAAAGGCACTTAATAATTGATAAAAATATTTTATATATTTTTTTGGTATTATTATTATAGCAATGTGATAATAATAATTTATCTTTTCAGGTTGTGGTATTCGGACACCTTATATGCTCAAACAGTCAAGCACTTCAACAAGTATGAGATATCCGAATTTAAAAGGAAGGAGACAGATTCAATTTGGAGAAACCCACAGGGACAGAAAACACTAACGGGCTTTGATAATTATGAGAATGACTCAGTAGTTGAACAAGCGGAAGTGCACCAACATCCAATTTTACCAATGAATCAAATGAACGAGCCAGTAATGCACCAGTCTGATTTACACGAAGTACATTATGAAACACCTATGATAAGTATTTTATCACGTAATATTTCTGTTTATAAAACTGATTATAGATCAATGAGGATGAGGCGTTCTCTGGACGACAAGCATGAAATTAATGCAAGTGAATCCTTGCAACAGAATGATCTGAAGCAAAATAAAAGTCTAGAAGTAAAAACGAATTCCCCTTACCCCATTGTATATGAATACGAGTATATGGTGGATAAGATAGAGACATTGATTAAGAGAATAGGGGGGATGAAAGTTATATGCAAAGATTATCCAGAATTGGCATATATTTTAACTATGGAACTAAATAAAACTTGCCCTTCATCTGTAATATCTCTAAACATCACCAATTTTATTGATTCAAATACAGAATGGTCATCTACTACAGATGTTGGCGAACATTTAGAAATGAAACAAGATTCGAATTCAACAATAAATATGAGAAAAAGAAGGAATAGTGAAAGCAATGACTGGAAGGATTTGTACTTTCTAAGCCGTGAATATCTGAGAGAAATTCTAGAAATGTTGGTCTCCGAAAAGTATGGAGATTCGGTCTCTAAGGACAGTATATCTAAAATTAATTTGCATCGTCCTTTCAGTAGCGAGGAACTTAAATTATTACTTTTGGGGGACTTTACGTCAGGAGTTAAAAATTTAACTTTTGAAGCATACATGAAAAACATTGATCAATATTTAGGTTCAAGAAAATTATCAGTCAGTTCATCGCACAGTTCCAAAGAGTCTAACCTCACGCAATCAATGAAAAACAGTTCTTCTGGGAGTTCAAAAACAGTTAAAGGAAGTGCAGGTATTCATTCTGAACATGCAGATGAGAGTAAGTTTTCTGAAGAAGTAGTTCATTTTCGTGGTAGTTTGAAGAATGAAAATAAGGAAAATCACCTGGAACACGATTCGCAAAATGCACCAAATCATAATTGCAACTGTCACATGGAGGATGTAGTTAAAGAAAAACAAACTGCAAAGAATATATCTCATTCCTCGAATTCTGATAACAAAACTGGTGAAACGTTGCTTAAATACAGAAATAAACAGGAAGATTTTAAAATGGTACTAAATTAGAGGAAGATACAATCCAACAAGCGAATTTAAAAGAAAAGGCAGCAATAGAAATGGTAGTTCGTTTTAGAAATGAAAGAAATGAAACAAACTCAGGAAACTATACTCTGGATGATATACTGAAATCCAATAATTCAGATGACGAAAGTGATAAAATTTTAATTCATCAAAGAAATGAAAAAGAAGATATGAAAAATAAAACAGAATCTGATAAAAGTTTGACTCATTTGAAAGACAGGACAGCAGAAATCTTCAACCTAAATGGAACGGAAAGAATTGATTTAAACAGCAATGAAAAAGTAGAGGAGACAACATTACAAAAAATAAATAAGTCTTCAGCATTAAGTTTTCGTCATACAAATAAAACAACACACTTGACAAAAAATGAAAAAAGGATAGAAGGTGAATATCGTTCAATGAAAGCGTCACATAATCGCAATGTGGAAACTGAACATGAAGGACCTATAACAGAGGAAAAAGAAACTGAAAAAAATGTATCTCATTCTTTTAATTCAAATGACAGAGCAGTAGAAAGTGATTCAGACAAACGTAAAGAACTCGAAGATTCACTCTATTCTGTGATTGTTCCAAACAAAAATAGAGAGTTACCACATATTCCAGTAACTCGTGAAATAGAAGAGGAAGAAATAGTAGATTATGTTTTTCACTCCCACAACTTGAGTGATGAGGCTGTAAAATCCTCAGTTCATACGAGAAATGACGCAGAAAAAAGAAAAGAAATTTTCGAAGAAAAATTCCATCAATTGAATTTTACAAGTACAGAAGAACCATTGGATAACAATGAAACAATTCCTTTGACAAATGGAAAACAAATCAAGGAGACGATCAATTTCAAATTCTTTGATGTAAATAATGAAACATCAGCTCATATGAGAATTAACATAGAAAAACATGAGGAACTTTCAGAAGATGTGTTGAAATCCATGCACAATCAAACGTCAGTTCACCTGAGAAGTGACATGGAAAAACATAAGGAACTTTCAGAAGATGTGTTGAAATCCATGAACAATCGAACGTCAGTTCATCTGAAAAGTGACATGGAAAAACATAAGGAACTTTCAGAAGATGTGTTGAAATCAATGAACAATCGAACGTCAGTTCATCTGAGAAGTGACATGGAAAAACATAAGGAACTTTCAGAGGATGTGTTGAAATCCATGAACAATCGAACGTCAATTCATCTGAGAAGTGACATGGAAAAACATAAGGAACTTTCAGAAGATGTGTTGAAATCCATGAACAATCGAACGTCAGTTCATCTGAGAAGTGACATGGAAAAACATAAGGAACTTTCAGAAGATGTGTTGAAATCCATGAACAATCGAACGTCAGTTCATCTGAGAAGTGACTTGGAAAATCATAAGGAACTTTCAGAAGATGTGTTGAAATCCATGAACAATCGAACGTCAGTTCATCTGAGAAGTGACATGGAAAACCATAAGGAACTTTCAGAAGATGTGTTGAAATCCATGAACAATCGAACGTCAGTTCATCTGAGAAGTGACATGGAAAAATATAAGGAACTTTCAGAAGATGTGTTGAAATCCATGAACAATCAAACGTCAGTTCATCTGAGAAGTGACATGGAAAAATATAAGGAACTTTCAGAAGATGTGTTGAAATCCATGAACAATCGAACGTCAGTTCATCTGAGAAGTGACATGGAAAAATATAAGGAACTTTCAGAAGATGTGTTGAAATCATTGAACAATCGAATGTCAGTTCATCTGAGAAGTAACACAGAAAAGCATAAAGGACTTTTGGAAGATGTATTCCATAACCAGACATTAATTCATTTGAAAAGTGGCATAGAAAAATATAAAGAACATACAGGATATGCAATTAAACCCACAGAATTTGCAATAAGCAACACAGAAAATCCAGTAATAGAATTGGTAAAAGAAAATATTAAAGAAAGTGTGATTCACTCATTGATTGATGATGCTAAAACACTAAAAAAAGATTCGTTTGTTTTAAATGTCAATGATAAAATCATAGAAGGCATCAATCAGTTTGCAAATTTTAAAGACAGAGCTTCGCAGATTGTTCTTGAACTTGGGAATAAAAAAACTGATCCTAATGCAGATAAGGAAGAAAGAGGAGTTGAATATCATTTGACAGATTCTAAAAAAGATTCTGAAAAATTTAAAATACATGACAGAAATGATACAACTGACTTACGAAGCAGCAAACAATTAAAGGAAGATACCGAATATGAAGAAAGAAATGAACGAATTGAAAGTGCTGAATCACGACATACTGGAGTTCATAATGAATTTCAGGAATCTAGGGAATCTGTTTATCTCCAAAACAACAAAACGAAAAATACAGATAGTGAGAAATCTGATCAGAAAATATCTTCTTTGTCTCAAATTGAGCTAAAAGATATCCCATCACTTCATTTCAAAAGTAATACGGAAATAAAATCCAAAATAAGCAGTGATGCACAAAATGTTCATGAAAAAGTACAAAAATTTGAAGAGGCAAATTCTCATTTTCATGGAAATGTAAAAGGAATCTTAGAAATAATAAGTCATCAAAATGAGCCAACTGATGTTTCTAATAAGTCTATTTCTGATTTATCAGAGTTAAGATCAATTGAAACATCAAAGGAATCACAAGCGAAAATTGAAGAACAAGAAGAAGGAGATGATTCCATACACCAGATGTTTCAAGAAGGGAAACGAATGTTAGGTCATTCAATTTTAGAAATGAATAATAATCCTTCTAAACACATACCTTCAAAAATTAAAGCGACAGGATTCTTAAATTTTAAAAGTAGCGCTGATAATGTTCCTTCACATTCATTTCTTAGTAAAAAGCCCGAAGAAAGCGACACGTTGATATCGCATGGTTTAAGTGCAATAAAATTTAAATCAGGACCTTTTGTTCTGCCAAGAGTTAGAAGTCGTGTAAATTTCTATTCAAATCAAAACAAAGGCAGAGAAAATCCAATTTTACCAAATTTACAAAGATCTTTTAAAAGTGGTATCGGCTTTCGGTCAGATAGTGGTATGGGGTGGAAACTCAGAGTTAAAAGACATAAAGGACTCAAACATTACCCTACTCATAAATCTTTGGTGCATCAAAACTTAGAAAATAAATCCAGGGATCAATATTACATAGAAGATACCACAATTCAAGATTTTTGGAATATTCCTAATCAACAAGAAAATACAGAGTTAATCCCAAGAGACAATTTTAAAACCGATAAATCTCCAATGCGATTATTGCCCGGTGATCAACTGCAAAAGAATTCCGTAACTGTGGTTAATTCGCCTGATGCTTCTGAACAAGAAAGCGGTGAATCATTGTCCCGAAAAAAGTATTTCGATACCAAACATTTTTCCATAGCACGATTGTCAAGAAATAGGCCTAAACATCACAACCAAAAAGTAGCTCATCCATTTAATAAATTGCAGAATGTTCCCAATAAACACGTTAATGATGAGGCAACAGTAACTTTATCATACAACTCAGAATTTATGTCTGAAACCCCTAATAATCATCAACCAGCAACCAGCATTAAATTAAAAAACATAAAAAATATTTCTAATAAGAGAAAGAATACGAAAATACATCGACGAACTGCTCTTGATAGATCGGATAATACACAAAAGAAACATAGAAAAAACTCAAAACACCAGAAAAGAATAATTTCAGGATCGCACCAGAAGAGAATAATCTCAGAACCACACCAGAAAAGAAACACTAAATTACAAAATTTAAAAATTGAACCTCAAAGTCATAACTACCCGAAATTGTACCATAGAAGAGCATTTAAAGCAAACAACAGAAACGACGTCTCTACTCCCAGAAATAAAACATTGCCTCGACAAACATGGAATGCATCAACTGGCATGAAAAACAGTACTGGATTATCGAACAACAGAACTTTTATGCACGCAACCAGTAAAAATATTGAGAAACAAATTATCGCTAAGAAAAATAATAAAGCCACCTTAGATGAAACTACCGCATCAACAGAACTTAAGAATTCTCATGGAAGAAAAATTCAACGTAGCCAATCAAGAAAATCAAGTTCCAAAAGGAAATCCAATGTCGAAAATCGGAGCATTAATAATCGGAGGAATAAAAAACACAACAAAGAAAATTCTGAAACAGATCATCGAAATCCCAAACACAAAACAACTAGTCAAAAACCAAAGCATAAAGCAGTTAATCAAATGTCAAAACACCAACTCTCTCGCAAAAGGCTTCAGAGACACCACAGAGACGTCCGTAGCCTTATGACTTCAATAACACCTTTGGAATTCAGAGATGATGCCAATACTGGACTGGAGAATGCAACGTCCAGAAAGACGCTGAATTTGAAGATCGCTTATGGCAAAGAAGTAACTTTCTACCAACCAAGAGATACAAATCCATTTGCTGACTATGGCGTTCCACCAGAAGAAGATGAATTCGAAAAGATTGTACATGATGGGTATAAAAAGCATTTGTTTAACAGAGGCAAATTTTCAGTTGCGCAATTGAACAAAAACTTCAAGGTTTACAAGCCAGAAGAAAAAGAAAGCTCAGAAGATGAGGTAATTGGATACAGAAATGGAACAAGTAGCCAGCGTCAATACATTATTGGAGGCAGAAATGTGGATACACCCTGGCCATGGATGGTGAATGCAAATTTTAGCTTTCTTTTACTCATAGCCAAACCATTTTAAGAAAATCTAATAATAACATTCAAATGTAAATACAAAATAAGTTTATCCTTTAATTAACAACATAATTTTCATATAAACAAGTAATGTAAAAAAAAAATTAAGGTCAATTCCTACATTTTTTTCACTATATTGCAGAAAGTCCTTTATAAATAATTGTCATTCATTTTTTTAATTTATCTGGTGCCCTCTATTGATAGATATATGTAACTTAAATGCAAACAAAACTAAAATTAATTTATTAAATTTAATTACTGAATTAATATTTGAAAAAACTTTATTGACATCCAGTGTCATCCACTACAAGTTCAAAAAAAAAAATGTATTTGAACTTGAGTGGTTGAATAAAAAGTATTTTATTAAGGATTGAAAATTTGAACAAAATATACGTAGGGAGAGTGTGAGCTAATAGAAGGAATTGAATAACATTCAAATGTAAATACAAAATAAGTTTATCTAAGGTTAATTAACAACAAACTTTTCTGAAACATCAAGAATTTCCATATACTAAGTAACGTCTGTTGGGCATTTTCAATTAAATAAATGGAAGTTCGGTGATTAGAAATTGTAAATTCAGAATTGTTTGATTCAATGTTGTTTCATGGTTGAAACTGAATTATTTCTTTAAATACTAACGGAGCTTTTAACTGTCATATTTGTTAAAATTGCAGAGACAGCACTAAACAGCTGCAACACATAACACACAAAACACAATTATACTGTACAATTATACTATACATAACACACAAAACACTGTTGCACCCTATGTACTGCCTGGAACTCTTCACTCGACTCCGCACACTCTTATTTCTCTTTCGCCCTCTCCCATAATCGGTTCCAAAGTCTAACTGGAAAAAAGCATGCTAAGTCCAAAGTCTAACATAAGGGTCAAACCATCCTTGAAAGGAGAATCTATCAACCTTGAACACTTCCTCGTTGACTACATTTTATTTCGAGAAGACATGGTGGATATTTATTCTAATGGACTCTAATACATAATTATATCCTTTTCTAATGGAATTAATAATTTTTTTAATTTGATAACATTTCTTGAACATATATATCTATAAATATAATTTTTGAATAACATATTATTTTTTTACAACTTAGAAGATTTTTCACTAACTTAAAGAACATCCTTGTAATTTGAATTTGCTTACAAATTATAAATATAGCTTATAAAAATAACTGCACTACTACTGTGCCCAAAAAGTAAGTCCAATTTTTTTTTTTCAAAAACTCTTTATTTATTCTCCCAAATTTATTTATCGTCTTCAAAGTAATCCCATCCGGACACAATGCACTTATGACAATTTTTTTTCTAATCCTCAGTGAATGCTAAAATGTCATCGGTAGGGATGGCCTACAAAGCGAGCGCCGATTCACGTTGAATCTCTTCAATCGAATCAAAACTGTGTCCCCCAGAGTGGTCTTTTGAGTTTAGGGAATAGCCAGAAGTCGCACGATATGAATACGGTGGTTCTGGAACGATATGGGTTTCATTTTTGGCGAAAAAGTCACGAAGAATCAATGCAGTCTATGCAACTCCCCACCACTGGTACCAAATATAATAGCTTTAACAAGTCAACTTATTTTGGTCGGGGGCAGTGTATTAAATGCAAGTGTCCTTTACATTGGAAGAATAATTAATACAGAAATTTCAGTTTATTAAATAAATTATTGCATTTAATTTGCTCGCTGATTAACTAGATTAAATGTATTTTTGTAGATTTAAATTTATTTCTGCATTTTAGTTTGCTATTTGTAATTTTTAGATTTTCACTTAACCTCTCAAATTTTATTAGGTAACTAAACAAATCAATTCCTACTTTTTTTTCATTCTATTGCAGAAACTTTATAAATAAACTCATGTTTGTGAAAATTGCAACACCATGAAGGACTTACGCGAGTGAGCTGAAATTTTCAGGAAATGCAAATTAGCGCATGATATGCAAATGATTAGAATTTCAAAACCGTAACGCATGCTTATGCTGAGCAGCGCCCTCTGAACGGCGGATGGATCCGAATAAATAGACGACTGTATGGCTGTGTCCGCGTGTATGGTTATCGGTGGTTATCCGCTAGTGGTAAACGTTAGCTCAATCGTTACTTATGCCTCTTCGACGAAAGAGAGCGAGATTTGAACAACTTACAGAGTTTGAACGGGGGAGAATCATCGGCCTTCGTGAAGCTGGATTGTCTTATTGTACAGTAGCCGCTCGTGTGCAGCGTAACAGCAGCACGGTGATGCGTCTTTGGAAGCAGTGGACGGACGAGTGTCGGACAACTCCGAAATCCGGGAGTGGACCCCGAAATGTGACGTCAGCTCGCGATGATAGACACCTGGTCCGCATGACGCTGACGGACCGCACAGCTTCCTCTAGACCAGGGGTCTCCAAACTACGGCCCGCAGGCCAAATCCGGCAAGCCAGTGTCTTCAATCCGGCCCGCGACAGCGAATAGCATATTGTTGCTGTAATAAGGTGGATAAAAAAACACAGAATGATAATAACTCTATTTTATTTACTTGCTAGATAAAGCTTAATGATAAACATAATATGCAGAAAATTTAACTTAAGCATAACAACTAACAAATAATTGAAATGAATCCCACTAACATTATAAACTAGTGAACATCCCGCGGTTGCCCTCGGTAGTTATGTTGATGTAAAGAGTATCGCATATGTATGTATATCGATGTTTGGAATATATATATCCTGAATCAAACATGATTTTTATCCTGAAAATCCCTCAGTAACTGAAAAGCTAAATGAACGCGAACGAGACCGTGGGGTATCCACTTGTAAAAAAATACTAATGAGATTTATGTAATTGTAATTTTTCACTGACAATAGTTTGTAGTTGTGGATCAATTTTACTTATACCAATTATTAAAAAAGATTTAAGATGCTCATCGGTTAACTTAGATCTGTAAACATTCTTTTTGTACTTCATTTTGGAGAATGCTTTCTCACACAAGTAAGTAGTATCAAAAACAGAAAACAGCCCACGAACAAATTTATGTAAATTATCAAATTGTATCAGTGGAAGACTCTTATCAAATTCCAACAAAGATGAGTTTTGATATCTGTTCTTAATTATATCACTGCACTGTAAATCAATAATTTCCATTTGGAGTTCCGGGGCTAGGGTTTCAATGTCAGTATCAAAAGGATTTTGAAAAATCTTAATTTCATTTGCAATGCCATCAAAGTCTGAGAAACGAGTATCAAAATTTATCTTCAAAGCACTCAAAACTTCGACTGCAAAATCGACGGGAAATTCAGTCTCAGTAGTGCGGCTGAATATTTCACATGTTTCAAAATGTGTGAAACATTTTTTACGTAATTGTGATTGAAACAATATTATTGTCTGCCGAAATGATTTGATATTAGTGTATAGATCAGGGAGAAGCTGGTATTCTCCTTGCAATCTCAAATTTAGTTTGTTTATATGTTTTGTCAAATCGACATAGAATGATAACTTCCATAGCCATTCGCTATTTTGTAATTCAGTAAGAGGGTGATGCTTTTCATTCAAAAAAAATAAATTCGATTTGTGCTCGAAGTTCAAAAAAGCGCTGCAGGACTTTTCCGCAACTAAGCCAGCGTACGGCAGTGTGATACGGTAAATCATTTTCTTCCATATCTTCAATAAACTCGCGGAATTCTCGGTATTTCAGCCCAGTGGATCTGATGAAATTAACAACTGATATGACTGGTTTTAGAACTTCAGACATATCCAAACATTTTCCGCACAAGGACTGTTGATGAATGATACAATGCAAGACTAATGGTTTTGAACCACCATCATTTTCTACTGCCTTTAAAACAAGTGCAACCACTCCTTTCCTCTTCGTGCCGTGAATACTATCAATATCCAGAAGTTCTTCATACACTTCATAGCTTTTATTTACTCCTCGAATAAAAATCAACACCTGAGCCGTATCTGACACATCCGTCGACTCATCCAAGGCCAGAGAAAACCACTCAAGATGTTCATTTTTGTTAGACAGTTGAGATGATATATTTTCTGCGATGTTTACTGACAAACTGACAGTTTTAAATAAATTTACCTTTTCGGAGCACATTTCTTCGGCTACTGCAATTACGCATTCTTTGATCATTTCTCCATCGGTGAATGGCTTTCTACGTTTTGAGATTTCAAGAGCCACACGAAAGCTGACACGAGTTGCAGCCTCTTGTTCAATATTGACTTTCGTGAGCAAAGATTGCTGCAATTTCAATCCGCGTTTCAAAGCTTCAAATTTTTCTATTCGCAAACTTCCTGTATATTTTGAGTAATTTTGAAAATGTTTCGTTTCATAATGGCGTTTAATGTTATATTCTTTGAGAACGGCTATGGTTTCACTGCAAATCAAACATAGCACCTTATTATTGGACTCAATCACGAAATATTGAAAGTTCCATTGATCTTTGAATATTCTGCATTCACTGTCTATTTTTCGCTTCTTTTCTATACTAGTAAATCACACACAAAAAAATTACAAGTTAAATCAAAATATAATTACGTATGGACGTGGGTAAGATCGGTCTTTTAAACGGGTTACGCACTAATTTACTTCACAATAGATACAGTTTCGCTTCTTTCGTCTTCCCTAGGTAGACTGAGTCGGGGTCGCTCCGCTAGCCTTTTACACTCCAATTACTGCGAATTCGAAGTGATTGGAATACACCAGAACCTTCTCCAACCAATAAGTTACGAATGTTTAATTGTTGCTGCGGTTTCGAAACTACTACTAGAGCCATCTGTTAGCGATAAAGAATATTATGTACCTATTTCCGCTTTTGACCATTAGATGTCAAGTGTCATGGTTGTATCGATACACACAATAGTAATTGTAGTACTGAATTGAACCAGCGAATTTAGCAAGAGTAGGCTCGCGCAGAGCACATACTCGGCGACTAGTCTAGAAATTATAGATAATGGCAAAAAAATTAAAACGGTTTTGGCCCGCGGTACTTACTGGAGTGAACAATGCGGCCCGCCGGCTGAAAAGTTTGGAGACCCCTGCTCTAGACAATTGGCAGCTCAATGGTCAATAGCTACAGGTGTTTCATTGTGTGCTTCATCAATTCGTAGACGTCTGCTCCAGCGTGGACTGCGCGCAAGGACTCCTTTATACAGGATCCCTCTCACGCTAAACCTTTGCCGCCTGCGGCTACAATGGGCCACTCAGCATAGAGACTGGCATGCTGATTGGCAGCATGTCGTATTTTCTGACGAATCCAGCTTTAATTTGTGGTACCATGATGGCCGCATTCGTGTCAGACGCTATGACGGTGAACGCCACCTTCCGGAGTGCATTATCGAACGCCACAGTGGACGAACACCCGGAGTTATGGTCTGGGGTGCCATAGCATATCATGGAGATCTCAATTGCTAAGAATTGTGGGCAATCTGAACAGCAACCGGTACATCAGTGAAGTTCTACAGCCCCAAGCTGTTCCCTTCCTTCAAAGCTTTCCAGGCGCTGTATTTCAACAGGACAATGCCCGCCCTCATATTGCTAGGACTGTTCAATCCTTCTTTGCAACGCGGCAGGTACAGCTTCTTCCTTGGCCTGCGTATTCCCCGGATATGTCGCCGATTGAATATGTGTGGGATTTCGTTGGTCGGCGTCTCGCTCGTGATCCTGTTGCTTCTGCAGACGAACTTTGGGTGCGCATACAAACAATATGGAATGCTCTTCCTTAGGCAGACATTCAAAATTTGTTTGACTCCATGCCACGTCGTGTAGCAGCACTTATTGCGGCGCGTGGTGGTTACAAAAAATACTGATTCCGATCTCTTGTTATTGTTTGTTTGCTTTGGACATTTAATCATATATTTGTACCACTACCACTCAACTGTGTTTTAAATTTCATTCAATTATGACGATTCCTTCATGGTATTGCAATTTTCACAAACATGAGTTTAATTTTCCTTCATTTTTTTAAGTTTATCTGGCGCCATCTATTGGTAGATATATGCAACTTAAATGTAAAAAAAAAAACTAAAATGAATTAATTTTAATTAATTACTGAATTAATGTTTGTCATCCACCACATTTTTGTCATCCACTACTAGTTCAACAAAATGTATTTGAACTTGAGTTGGATGAATAAAAAGTATTTTATTAACGATTGAAAATTTGAACAAGATATATAGAGGGAGAGTGTGATCTAATAGAAGGAATTGAAAAACAAACAAACAAAAACTAAACAAATTATTATTCAGATTGATCACAATTAAAAGTGAGAAAAATGAAAATGTTGATTTAAGTTTTTCATATCCGAATCCAATATACATTTAATGACGTAAAATACCGTAAATTAACATCTGATGAATGGAAAGCAGTTTATTTACTGTTATAATTAATTTTTCAGGTTGGCATATACGAGTACCCGTCGATGAAATTTGTATGCGGAGGAACTTTGTTCGACTCGCAGAATATTTTGTCCGCAGCCCATTGCTTTGCAAAATATGCGTAAGTAGAAAGAAAATACTTTTCTTGACTGATTGACAGATTTTCAAAAAAGTTGTTGTTGGCAATTTAAATATATATATATATATATTTAAATGTTATAATTCCTTCTAAAACATAATATAATTATTATATCATTTTATAAAATGTTTAGTTTTTATGATATGGTTCCGATTCATTCTTACATAGAATAACATACAAAAAAATACTTTATTCCATTGAAATATGGGTTAAAATCTAGGACCCTGTACCCTTTGTGTCAAACACATCGCCAAGTTGCCAAGTCGGTAAGTAAGCATAGAAATGAATGGGCCAGGTAGTTTGCGCGGTAAAATGATATTACGCCAAAATCCTTTACTGTGTTGCCAAATCGCCAAGTAAACAGACAAAATGGTTGCCGAAGTTCGGTGTCATTGTAAAGTGCTATTTCGCCAAAATTTATAGCCAAACAGTGCTTTTACGCCAACATTAGCAGCCAAATAGCTATTACGTCAAAGTTTATTCCTGAAAAGGCTTTGAAGCCAAAGTTTATCGCTTTAACGCCAACATTTATCGCTTTATAGCCATTTTTCACTAAGCAAATTTTGTTATATAACTTCTTTCAAGCCAAAAAAAAGTGCCTTATCGCCAATATTTATTATCGCTAAGGGAATCTTGTTTTTTAGGCGCTTTTAGCCAAGTTGATGCTTTATCGCCAATTTTTCACTTTATAGCCACATTTTTCACTTGAATTTTTTGCGGCGCTTTTACGCCAAAAGTTGATGCTTTATCGCCAAATTTTTATCACTAAAATTTTTCATCTCTGGAATACTTTTGCGCCAAATGAAACCGCTTTTATGCCGAAATTTAGCGCTATTATGCCAAGAAAATTATATCTAAAATGCCTTTATGCCAATTTATATCGCTTTATCGCCAAATTTTTACCACTATTATGTCAACTTTTTAATGTTTTCTTTTTAGCCATATATTGCCGCTTTAACGCCAAAATATATCATTATTTTGTCAACATTTTATTCCTAAATTGCTTTCACACCAAATTAAATCGCTTTATCGCCAAATTATCATGTGGAATTTTATTTTGCTAAGTCACAAAAAAGTATCGTTTAAACAAAGATAATAATCGCTGTTAATTGATAAAAGTTCGATACGATAAAATTTCACCAAAGTTATTCGCCAATTCTTTTTTTGTTTGTAATGTCATAAAATAAGATGATAATTGATATGATAAATTAATATTAACAAAAGATAAAAAAGAAGAAAAAAATAGAGAATTACTTAATTGTGGTCGAAACAAACATTTTAATCCATCGGTGAAATCATAAATTATTTTGCGGATGTCACATTTGTGCTGGCGCCGCCACATGCACTCTGCCAGATAATTATCAAATGTTCCGGACACATTATTTTATTAATATTAATTTATTTTAATTATTAAAAATTTAAATTGTAACGTTAACTAACGTTCTAAAAAGCTAAAGCTTCAAATATTCCGAGCGAATTCTAATTACGGTTGTCACAAAATCCTAACTAAACGAACATCTTTAAAAAGGAAATTAATTATTTAAGAATTTAAGTTATAAATAAAAAAATCGTTTTCCTTGTTTGTTTCTTACTTTCCTGAGTGGCAACTTCATAAATATTGTTTATGTTCTGAATCAGTGACCGACGTACGTTGTAAGAATAAGTTCGGAATAATCAGTAATTTATTAGGATACAAATTTAAAAGAATATATATTTCTGTTCTTATTTACTGCAAATAATAATATAATCACAATAACAATAAATAGTCATTATATTGTTTGGAAAATGAAGCTACGAATTCCTCTAATTATAGTATTGCAACCGTAAAGAAATTGGCGGAAAATTGGCGAAATATTCAGGGTTGCAAGATTGGCGACTTCCTCAGGGGTACAGTATCCTAGATTTTAACCGAAATATGTTAATAATTTGATCTTAAACGTGTTACGTTATTTGATCGTGTTAGCAAACAGTGACAAAAATCTTAAACAATGTACAAGATAACAACAACGACAAGTAAACATTTAAACCAACGAGATGTTGTTAGTAAACAGTGACAAAAATATCTTAAATGCACAAGACAACAAAAACAATACATAAACATTTTCAACAACGAGATATTGTTAGTAAACAGTGACAAAAAATCTTATGCCCAAGAAAACAACAATGATAAATAAACATTTTAAACAACAAGATATCGTTAACAAACAGTGAAAAAATCTTAAATAATGTATAAGACAACAACAACAATAAACAAATATTTTAAACAACGAGATATTGCAAGTACTAATCCATTTGTTTAGAAAAAAAATTTTCAATTTAGATTAATCGAAACCGTACTCAAACGATATAGGGAAGTAATGAAATTCGTTAATTATTGTTAAATTATCGTTCATAAATATTAACGTATATCAATTATTAAAATTATCTTTCTTGCTGTAAAAAATTTAATTATCACCCTCTTGCTGAAATTTTCAACTTTACATCACGTTCATACTTTAAACTGTAAAAATACATTACGTTACTGCAAAATGCATTTTAAGCTAACAATTTCAATTGCTTAGAATACTAAAATTTTAGATCTTATGTATTTGCGATAGACTAATAATTTTAAGTTAGCTGTAATACTCACATGATAATATGTAACCTAAAAATTAAATTAATCAATATTCATTGAAAACATTCAAACTTGAAATGCACAAGCTTTTTAACATTTTATATTTTTGATGAGATTTTATAAATTAATTGATTATTTGATTCTTGTACAGCTCTTTCATCATTAACGTCTTGTCTTAAGTAAAGAATAATGAAAATATTTACAATTTTAAAGATTGAATGCATTATATGAATCTATAATTCATAATAGTAAATAGGAACACATGCAAAAGATAAAAATACTCAAAATAAAAATAAAAGACCTGAAGTTTGTAATGATATTTACTTGAGTATATTATAAATATATAAATGTATTTATAACAATTAATATATAAAAAAAAAAAAAAATTTTAAGTCAATTCCTACTTTTTTTTCACTCTATTGCAGAAAGTCCTTTATAAATAATTTTCATTCATTTTTTCAAGTTTATCTGGCGCCATCTATGAGTAGATATATGCAACTTAAATCTAAAAATAACTAAAATTAATTAATTAAATTTAATTACTGAATTAATATTTGCAAAAACTATATTAGCATCAAGTGTCATCCACTACAAGTTCAAAAAAAAAATGTATTTGAACTTGAGTGAATGAATAAAAAGTCTTTTATTAATGACTGAAAATTTGAACAAGATATATATAGGGAGAGTGTGAGCCAATAGTAGGAATTGAAAAAGGAAAAATAATCAAATATTACAAAAATATTTTCAGTAGATAAATATTTTACTATGACAAATATTGTTGCGAAAATATATTAATAAAGTTTATTGAATTCAGAAAATTAAAAAAAAATCTTTAATTAAAATTAATATTCATTAAGTGAGATTATATAAAATCACACTGAAATCAATAACTTTATATCTTTTGATTATTAGGCGAATCCCTTTTGATTAACGATTCGATCTAATAGTCATCTAAAGTGTTATCATGTACCCCTTAAGTAACGCGAGCTGGTGATATACAGAGTACTTCACTCTCAGATGTGCTGACTGGTGTATTGCAGTCACGTAATATCGTGTCTTCTTACTTGCAGTCACGTGCAGAAGTAAGAAGATACGATATCAATTGTAATAACGTATTTAAGCGTCTTAATCGCCAGTTTCATCTATATAAATATGTATCTAAATGAGAGCGGAATATTTTTGAGAAGTCTTTGTGATCGTAAGTTGACCATGTCATATATGAGGTGATGTATGATAGAAAATTGTCATCATACAGAAGAAAACAGTCATATAAAAATATTTAATTCAAAATATGAAAAAATAATCAAGCTTTGAATAAATAAGTTATAGACATCAAGCAAAACCAATCTTCAGAGTAAATATTGTTCAATATTTCGTTAAGTCTCACTTGTGTCCCATTGGTAATGCGCAAGTTCGAATCAGTTGATGGTGTCCATTGCAATCACTGCTTTCAGAAACGAGAAGACAAGACAGGGATGATGAAAACATTTGTAAAGAATTTCACATCTATATTCAGGACTCCTAGTGGTAGTTTTTTCCCATGAGCTATATGCGGCCTAATGGCATACTGGCTGGCGCTCTGGCCGTTGGTACCGAAGGCTTCAGGTTCGAATCCTGGCGGTGGCATGCATGTTTGTTGGTGGTTCGGAATCCACATTGAACTGCAGGTCCCGGTCTATTTAGCCTAAAGTGTGCACAATAGGACCGTAGAGCAATAAACCAAATTGTTTTGCCTTCGTGTGCACAAGATGACCGTAGAGCGTAGAAACTAATCCAAACCCATGATATATAGAAATATGCAGCAGTTACTCTTAAAAGTCTTCTTGGAAGGCATTTTTCTCCTCTTCCAATTAGCTATATGTGAGTTGTCCGTGGTATACAAAGCGGAACACGTGGACCGCCGATATTCAACAGGGAAATTTTATTTTTACTATACATTTCATGCATATGGTCACAACAAAAACATATTAAAAATTCTTTTTCATTAAACTTTTTAAATCCTTTTTTTACAGATTCCTACCCCGCTTTGCAGTGGTGGTCGGCAGCCTGTACCGTTACGACAGAACTCCTGAGCCTCATTCAGATAAAGTGTATCAAGTCAAGAAAGTTTTCCTGCACAAAGGATTCTCCATGGACTGCTACTGCAACGACATCGCTGTGCTGCGATTGGCGGAACCCTTGGGTCCAGACCACATGCCTGAATGCATCGCGCACTTCGATCCTGCAGGAGTAGGAGAAAACGTGACTGTCCTGGGTTGGGGAGACACAGCATTCCATTCAAATAAGGAAAAATGTAAGTGCAATGAGGTCCTGGATGGCCGTGTGGCTAGCGCTCTGGCGCTCGGTACCACAGGTTTCGGGTTCGAGTCCCGGCGGTGCCATGGATGTTTGTAGTGGTTCGAAATCCACTTGAAACCGTAGGTCCCGGTCTCATATGACTGTTGAGCGTTGGGCGTAGAGCTGGCAACCCTACCCCGTAAAAAGAAAAACATCTCTCGTCTCGAAATCTACCAGTAGGTAGATGACCTTGGCCCACCCTGGGCTGTTGCGCCGAAGATGATGATGTAAGTACAATAATCTATCAAGCAAGGATCTACGTTGGTAATCGACCACTTAAAACATCAACTGCCTGTCACGTGA
The DNA here is from genome assembly GCA_021605075.1 of Caerostris darwini. NCBI lineage: Eukaryota > Metazoa > Arthropoda > Arachnida > Araneae > Araneidae > Caerostris > Caerostris darwini. The sequence goes on from BPLQ01005472.1 coordinate 117,324, forward strand.
CGATATGTTGCCAGTTATAGTTCCTGAATGGCCGAGTGTCTGGCGCTCGGTTCCACAGGTTTCGGGTTCGAGTCCAGGAGGTGCCATGGATGTTTGTAGTGGTTCGAAATCCACTTTAAACCATAGGTCCCGGTCTAATAGGATCGTAGGTATTGTTACTCCGCGTCTGTGGCTTATCTTCAAGTTATGTTACACACGCTCCCTAGATAATGCAAAGTGAGTAACGTCTGTGCAGAGCTTGCCTTAAGGTATCCAAGACAGCTGTCTAAGTGTTTTCCTGCTGCATTAGAAAAAAGAAATGTTACCAGTTATTGGCCCACCGTAGAAATGGGGTTTTTCCATAAGGCGACTTACTTTTTATAGGGCCTGAATGGCCGAGTGTCTAGTGCTTGGTCCCACAGGTTTCGGGTTCCAGTTTCGGCAATGCCATTGATATTTGCAGTAGTTCGGAATCCACTTTAAGCCATAGGTCCCAGTCTCATATGATTGTAAGAACGTCCAGGAGCCCAGTCAGACTCTACCTATGCATACTCCATCACAACAGATGCTGTTCTTTTCCCCTCCATCCATAAGTAGATTACTCTTGGGATGTCCGTCCCGCACTACAGGACATTGATGATCAGTCACAACAACACTTTTTATAGCGAATATGATTAAAAAGTGGTAATAAAATGTGATTATGTGTGCCATTAATAATATTTAGATCATTACTGACAGAATAGTTTGGTTACACGCCTGGAGTACTTATCAATGATGGATAGACTTTGAATTTTTTTGACGTAATCTATATGCTTTAGTTTACTGGTATGATACACTGCGTGAAAAAAGTAGAAGGACATTAGATTATTTTTGATAAATGAATAATGACGCATTTTTTAAACAATTAATTTATTCACAACGTTTTTACATGCAGATACCTGTATCTAGACAAAACAAAAAAAGTACACAATTAAAAAAAAGTATACTTAATAAAAAAATTGGTTTTGACGATCTCATGATCAGTGAAAAAGTAGAAGGACACTTCTAAAAAAGAGGTGTACTATATAAATTAATATGGAATTCTTTTCCCGTTGGCCCGAATTCTTTCGAAGATCCTATTTGGCATCGAACTGTATAAAGATTGAATTTTTGTTTGGCAAAAATTGTCCCATACAAAGTTTAATGATTTCTGCATCTCAGCTACAGATTCAAACTGCTTTCCACCCTCGTAAACACGACGTACAATCATTGCCCATATGTTCTCTGCAATGTTGAGATCAGGACTTTTAGCAGGCCAATGTAAAAGTCGAACATTGTTTGCTGCAAACCAATCTTTAACACCATTTGCAGTGTGAATTCATGCTCCATCTTGCTGAAAAATCCAGTCATCTCCTCCTAACTCAGTGCCATACGGGAGAATATTTGAGTTTAGAGTCTGGATGTAGTCTGTATGGTTCTGTCTACCATTTAGAAAGACTAAACTTGTCCTGCCTCCATAGCCAACTGCTAACCATACCATTAAACCACCTCTTCCCATCTGTCGAGTAGAATAAGTTTCTTCTTCAATACCAAGACAGTGCCAATAGTACTGATAACCCTCTGGACCATCCAAATTGAATTTCTTCTCTTCGGAAAATATAACTGAGGTCCATTCTGGGCTCCAGGACATGTAGGCTTTAGCCCACTGCAGTCGGTTCTTCATGTGTCCTTCATTCCACTTCGGATGGTGCATCCGTTTTTTGAAAAAGAACTTTTTTGAGCGTTTTATGTAGTTATAGACAGTTCTTTTGGTTACATGTGTAATTCCTGATTGAAATTGCGCCTTGCCGACACTTCCACCAGTCTTTGAGTTCACGAATGATTTTTTGTTGATCACGTTGGATGAGTTTTTTTGGTCTTCCTGTCTTCTTTTTTCTTCTGTCACTTTCAGGGTTTCTTATGATGTTCGAAACAGTATTAGGATTGATTCGTAGCTGCCGTGCAATCTCTCTCACACCTTCGTCTTCATTTTTATAGGCAACTATTTGGCCCTTCTGAAACTTACTTAAGGGTATTCCTCTGGGCATCCTAAAACCAACAAAAACTATGAATTTCTAGCTAAATATTTTATTCTTGTTAAAAAGGAATTAAAAGAGAAAAAAAACACTTACCTATAAACTTTCCAACAGCTTCTAAACAGATTTTTTGGACATGTCCTTCTACTTTTTTCACACACCCAAAGTTATTAAGTATTGCATTCCTAAGTTAAAATAGTGGTAAGTAAAAAAATCTCATTTAATTTTCACTTAACGTAAATTAAAACTCTAACAAAACAACTCTCTATAAAAATCAGGTCAAAAGCAGTAAAATAAAAGCATATTGTACAAAAAAATGACTGTCCTTCTACTTTTTTCACACAGTGTATAAGAAATAATATCTTTAAATATTGAACAATTAGTTGTTGAAGGCTGTCAAGGAAGAGAAAGATGAGACGATCTTTGGATGAATATGAAAATTATTGGATTATGATCATTGAATAAGTCATTCGCTGAAGAAGCAGTTAACTCGCATTAAAGTGTTTGCTTATTGCAATTGTCTCAGGTGCTATTGCAATGATTCACTGCGGAGAAGTAGGTAGGTTCTGAAAGGGCTATTATATTGTAACTGTTGTGGTGCTCCAGTTATACAAAAAGTTTTACTGTTGTTGCATATTCAGACATTCCATAATGAATATTTAGCATTGAAATCTCCAATAAGCAAGATTTTATGGTTGGATGGGGTTATTAAATCTAGTTTTTGAGCTCTAATTCTTTCTTAGATCAATAAATACTTCAGATGGTTAGTATATTTCTATTGTTGAGGCGGATTATTATAGAAGTCTTTTCAAAGCTGATTGGCATGAAATTAACTGACTGATGTTTAATATTGCGATGAAGGCATATTCAGGGCAACTACATTGCTGGTAACTATACTATGGCAAGAAACTGGCAACTATATTTCTTCTCCTCTGTGGATCAGTCTGTCAGATCTGTTTACGACGTAGTTAGAACTTTTGAGAGAATCACAGGCTGTGATACGAGTTTCTTAGGTGATTATTATGTGAGTGGTATAGTTGGAAATAAAATATTGAAGCTCGTTTATTCTATTTTTGATGCCATATGCATTCGAAGAAACGCAGATGAAGGACTCCACAAAAATATAGATGAGAAATGGAGTTGAATATTGTTGCTGGGGGACTTTGGAACTGTTTTGAAAGGGTTTTGAGTGGTGAAGCCATTAATTTAATTAAAATTAAACTAAAATTATTTCTATTCCATTCATAATTATTTCTATTCTATTCACTAGTAAATGAATAGAATAGAAATAATTTGTAAAAGAAATATAATTGTGAATTCCGACTAATGATAAAAATTAATGGGAATAAAAAATAAATTATAATAATATAAGACACATTTATTTTGTTTTTTATTGAAATTTTTTTTAAGATATAAAAACTATTATCTTCGATTTCGAATGAATCAGTATGATTACTGATGGAATACACACATAGATTTTTTTCCATGCTCTGATCAGAGAATTTGCAAGCGGATGGATCAAAAGGAGGAACTTCATACTTAGAATTAAATCAATTATTGAAGGTTTTTTTTTGTTCCAATGCAGCTGGCAAACACATAGACAGCTTGGTCTTGGATGCCTTAAGGCAAGCGCTGCACAGACGTTACTCACTTTGCATTACCCAGGGGACGCGTGTAACTTGAAGATACGGACGCGGAGTAACAATGCCCCCGCAACGCTGTACGATCCTGTTAGGACCGGGACCTACGGTTTAAAGTGGATTCCGAACCACTACAAATAGCCATGGGACTCGAACCCGAAACCTGTAGTACCGAGCGCCAGAGCGCTAGCCACTCCGCCATTCAGGCCCATCAGTTATTGAAGTAGAATCTTAAAATGTGAAAATATTGATTTTTTAGCGTTTGTTTTCTTTGTAGGGCATAAATGAAAATGGCCTTCACATTATCGATAGTTTGCTGTTAATGAGAAAATTTTTCAATTGTATGCATCTAAAACAGGGGTGGCCAACGCAAATGATCCTGATCCAAATGATTGAACATCTAGCACTTTGGAAATGGATCCTAATTCAGCGGGCCACATGTAAAATCGTATGAGTATATCCCCATATTAGATTTAGACCCACTATAGACATTTTTTTTGGTGTGAAATATTGAAACATAATGAGTTATTATTATTGTATTTACATTTATTCTTACATGTAAACATAGATAGTATAATAATAATGATACTAAACGCACATTGTAAAGAAATATACAACACGAAAAATGAAATATAAAAAATATATAAATATAATTGAAATAAAAAAAATGAAATCATTAAAAAATATTTATTTTACTAGTGCGATATTTGTCTCTCCCCTCTTTCACTTAGTTTTTGCAAATCGTTCTCAATTTAGGTATCTACATATCGTAATGGGTGTTGCGTCTGTTATGTTTGAGCGTGTTTTGTGTTTGATCAATTTCCTTTTAGAAAACAAAAACAAACAAAACAAAAAAAACAAAAAAAAACGATTCGCAGATGTAAGTTGAATCAAAAGCGCTAACAATTTCAACTAAGAGTCTGGTTTGCTCTGCTATCAACAATCAACTGTGCATATCTAGGGATGGTCACTGCGGTTATTAAAGTGAAACATAGAACCTGTTATATTAGACGGTCCAATCAGGAGTTCGCAGAGTAAAATCAAATTATTCTGCGAACTCATAACTGTAAACTCATAAATGAAACAGGCAATATCTGTCCTATATTCGCAATAATATTATTTTAAAATCGAAGTTAATTTTTTTCTCATAACTTCGGCAATTAATTTTTGAATATATGAATGCACACATAATGTAATTTTTTAATACATTGGTTTCCACTACTTTGGCCATTATAAAATAAATATATTTTGTAAAAGTGTGATAAATCTCACGGCTCTGAAAAATTTTCAAGGCGGGCCGCGGGTTGGCCACCCCTGATCTATAATATAATGTTGTTGTTGTTGTTATCGTATCCATGGATTTAAAATATAAATATCAAAGTTAGATCAAGTCAAAAAGTCTTCACGATAGCGGCCGCTAGCAACGGCGCCGCGTCACTATACAGGACTTCTCTTAAGTTGGCCTCGATTGGCACCCTACCCAATTGCAAAACATGGGGAGTGAGTGCTGGGCACTCTAGAATGTGCTTAGGTGTTAGGAAAGCGTTGGGGCAATTTCTGCAGGGGATGTATTCCCTGGTCTTGTCTGGGAGAATCTTCATCCCTCTGTAATGATTAGTTCTGAGTCTGCTAATAATTGATGTCAGCTTCCTAGAGCAGTTGAAGTGGCTTAATTAAAGTTATGAGGAATGTGTCGGCTTTTGGCAGCTGTGTTAGCATCTGCAAGTGTGATGGTAGTTCTGGGTTGATCATTATATATTAATGATAAACTTGGTCAATTATTGATAAACTTTTTAAACTAATTTTCAGCTGGAATGGGCACGGACATCCTCCAGAGAGGCGATGGTCTCACCATTTTTCCTCCCAAGGAATGTCGAGACATCATGTCGAAGATAGCTGGTAAGCAGCTGCCGGATAATTTCGGAGATTATTACATTTGTGCTGGTGTCCCGGACGGTTCAAGAGACGCCTGCATTGTAAGTTGAGAAAACTTTTAATATTATTATTATTAAAAAGCACATTGAAGCTGGTATAAAAGTTCTAAACTTACAGTCTTTATAAAATATGTCTCGGGCAACCGGCTACGTAGTTCCAAGGTGGTTTTAAGAACCACGAAGACCTCCACATCTTAATTTAGTTAAAACATTAGCACTATAAAATGAAATTGCTTCTATTAAAGAATAAAAATAAAAGAAAAATAAAACAATTAAATTTTTAGAAAAACATCTCTTGCTACAGCACGATTAACGCAAGAGTCTCTTTTTCACAAGAAAAGATGTATTTTATGAAGACGTTAATGGATTTTTATAGAGGTTAGAACAGCAACAAAATGCCTAATAGATTTATAATAGTGTTATTACATTGAATTATTATGCTTAAATTTATTGAATCATATTAAAAAATTGCAGATATCAAATGAAAAAAAAATTATGATATATAAGTAAATAAAAAAAGTTGGCCTGAATGGCCGAGTGTCTAGCACTGTTGCGCTCGGTGCTACAGGTTTCGGGTTCGAGTCCCAATGGTGCCCTGATTGTTTATAGTGGTCCGGAATCCACTTTAAGCCCTAGGTCCCGGTCTCTGTAAGAGCGTCGCGGAGCCAAGTTAGACTTCTACCAACTGGTGCTCCGTCACAACAGAAGCTGCCCTCCATCCATGAGTAGATTACTCATGGGATGTCCGTCCCGCACTGCAGGACATTGAGGATTAGTCACACATAACAACAACAAAAAAATAACGGTATTTTTATATTCTGAAGATAAAAAAATTTTGTAAGAAAAATATTCATGAAACGAGTTCAAAAATATTAGTTAAAAAATGCTTTTTATAATAAACTGATGTAGTTTTTGTTCGTTTACTATTAATAAGACGAATAATATTACCACGCCACGTGTAAAGGTATTTTATTTTCCCAACAAAAATTGTAACACATGATTCGTGGCATAAATATTTAAATATTTTGATTTCGATTATAAGGTGTTAATTAAATTATAAATTATTTAATTTTATATACCTGCAATAAATAGTTAAATATTTGTAATATTAAAAATAAATAATTAATTTCACGATATAAATATATCATAAAAGAATATAAATCAATATAATCTAATTAATCAATTAATCAATTTCATTTAAATCAACAAAAAAGATTTAGTTCTAGTTCTTTCTTTTTATCTTGTGTTTAACTGCAGTTTGGCTCTAGATCATGATTACAAACAGTTTTTATTAAGTGATTTCATGCTAATAATCATGCCAAAAACTGTTTATTTACAAATATATATTGATCCAAACATGTTTACATGTTTTCATGTAATATCCTACAACCACATGTATTTAATCGTTGGCAATTTTAAAATGAAATGTGTTTGGTACATCGTTAATATAAACATCGTTGATATAAAATTTGGTGGATGGATCTACATTAAAAGTCTACGATAAAACAGAAAGAAAATTAATAAGACTTTCCCCTAAAATTTAACTGTTCAGTTTCTTTTTTTTTTTATTCAGCTAAAGCCATATCATGTTCCCCAATTTCATATTTCCTCAATCTTTTATCGTTGAAAATCTTTCAAACCGATAACTAATTAAATTTTATTTAAAATGGAAATATGATGAGGCATCCTGCCGTTAGATGCTTACACAGAAAGGGAGAAACGCGTGGGTTGTTCCCTGCCTGGATCGATGAATGCATACAGTTTCCTAGTGAAAGGGAAAAAATTGTGGTTTCAGTAGGAACTAAGACTTAGCTTTTAAAAGGGAAGCTCTACATTGTTAGAGAATGGATGGGGATATAAGGTTTCAGTTTCAATTAACTGATGCCATGACTGTCAGATAAGTTACAGTACTTTTAACGGTGGATTAAGTGAAATTTAGCTAAAATTAGCAGAATGTTATAGTCACCCGTACTGTAATTACATTTTTTTGTAATGTGCTATTTTTTTCTAAAAATTTATTCTATGAATTTTATGTAATTACTTTTAATTATAATAATAATTTAACTTTATTTCAATGTTAAATTATTATTTTTTAAATTTCATTGTACTCCATTGCTCATCCATTAGACAAAATTAATCATTTTACATATGGTATAGAAAAAATAGGTTTTCTTTCATGTTCTTCAACATGTTCGAAAAAATTTCACATATTATCTCCATATTTAATTTTCTACCCTCCATTCTTCTTACTCCATATTTTCATTTACTAAGTGCCTTAGTTTTGTGTTCCTATTTTAAGGGTGATTCTGGCGGGCCATTGCTGCATGAAGACTACGATGGAATGTGGTCTCTTGTGGGCGTCGTGTCCTTTGGATACAAGTGCGCCGAGCCCGGGGTACCGGGAACATATTCAAGGATCTCGTACTATATCCCTTGGATAACTAAAACCCTGGAAACTCCTTGACTCTGTGAGAGAGCAGCCATTTCTTTTTATTTCAATCTATTCGTATTGCTTTCTTGTTAATGAATTCAGTTACATGTCTGTTTGAGGACACTTAATTTTTTAATGTTTCTTAATCAATAAATATTGATATATGATGTGATCAGTTTCTTTTTCTGCTGTTTTTCTTATTCAAATTTTCAATTGTTTTATATAGCGATAACGCGAAGTTAATCACAAAAATTGTTTAATATTTTCCATATAAAGTTTGTGTAATTGAGGCCAAGAACTAACAAATACATTAGTTTACAAGAAATGAATTTAATGAAATTTTAAAGAAATATACACTCAAGAGCCAAAGCATTATGACCACCCCTACATTTTACAATGAACTCGCCTGGATGACGTGGAAGGCACGTGATCAGGTGGAAGTGGTATTTAACTGGTATTAAGTGGCGGTATTAATCCATGCCAAGGCGGGTTGAAGCTCTGTTGCGCGCCAAAGGTGGGCCAACTCGTTATTGACAGGTGGTCATAATCTTTTGGCTCTTGAGTGTATTTAATATATTTAATGAAATTTACATTGTCAGCCCTTTATAATTTTTAAATTATAAATGCTGCAAATATTCATCAACTATGTATCAGTCACGCAATAATGGGGCACAGAAAAATACGGCAATTAGGAAGTTACCCATGCTTTAAACAATATTGAAAAAACTTCTAATTTTGATCTGGAGTCTTCTCAATGTTTATAGAATAGTGGAATGCAGAACTCATCACTGTGAATTGGCTGAATTCTCAGTTGAAAACGAAATTATTCAATCTCTTGTTTCCATGAATTTTATGATTTTATTCTCTTTTTAGCTCATTAATTTTTTATGCATTTCAAATAACAGCTTATTTTTTAAAAAATTATTTTAGTTTTTAAAAAAATTATCTAGAAGGAAGAGTGACAGCTGTTGTTTACGTAATATACTGGGAAAGTATTTTGAAAATAACTGAAACGTATTTTGAAATAAATAAAAAAAAAGTTTGATTATTTTCGTAAATATGTATATATATTTTTTTTAAATTTCATTATTGTCAAATTTTGTATGCAGTACAAAAGAAGAAAAAAGAAGGGGAAAAAATATGTTAAGTAAAAAAAAAAAAAAAAAAAAAAAAATGGCCTGACCAATTTTTTTTCTAATTATTTATCAATTTATAAATTATAACTTTAAAAAAAAATTTAAGCGCATAGATTTACTTTTTTTCTTTTCATATTAATTATTTATTTATAATTTTAAATAGGGTTTAAAATGTTCTTTCCAAAAGTTATTTTTAAAATAACATGACTTTTAAATAAAAGTTTTTTATTTTAAAACTCATATTATTTTTTTTTTACTTTTGAAAGTAATTTCTACCTTATACTTTAATTATTTTTCATATAAAGCATCTCACCTTTTTTTTAATATTAATTAAGTTTTTTGATTAGATAAATTTAAAATAGTTTTATATAATATTTTAAATCAAATTTCAATTTGAATTATCAATAATTCAATTATCTTTATGTGCCCTTTCGTATGCATGAGTTTCCTTCTAACACAAAATTTTTATAATCAAAATAATGCTAAAAATTAAGAAGATAACCATATGCATTTTTTAATATTTTTCATTTTTCAAAACATTGCCTTGTAAAAAATTATTTTTTATTATAATTATATGATTTTAAAGTTCCTTTTGCAATTATGGATATTACTCCATTTTAACAAAAAAAAATATATATATATATATATTTCAGAAATTGCCTAAATAACGATATTCTATTTTTAAAAAAGTATATATTATTTCAGTTATAGATTTTCCGTAACATCAATATATCAATATTTTTTTGACATTACAATAATAATAATAATGATAATAATAGTGATAAATTTATCAAACTTCTATTTACACTTTGCTTCGAAGTCACGCAATTTTCTATGCAATAGTAAAAAAAACCGGTTAAAATTTATATTTCAACGGAATTGGAGCAATATTCAAAAATAAAAAAGAACAAATAATATTAATATTGAGATACAAATTAAAATATTAAGGTGTAAATATACTTTATTAACTAAATTTACATAAACGATTGAGATTTATGAATATTTTATTTAAAAAGGTACATAACTGAGAAATTCATTTTTTTTTTAAATTGCAGTTTTTAATTGGAAAATTTCAGTGAATGAGAATTTTTTCAAAATTATTAAGTTTATTATAAACTTCTAATATTTCAGAAATAATCAGATTCCATTTATAGATCCTTAATTTAAATTAGAACAAATTTTAAAAAATAATTCATGTACCTGACGTTATGATTTATTTATTTATTTTAAAATGTATTAAAACTTGTTTGAAATAAATGCCAAAAAATTAAACAATTAAATAAAAATCAAGCAATTTAAATATTCCGAGCAAATGAAATTGAGAATAAATTTAAAATTTAAAAAAAAAATTGTTCTCTTCTGAATGAGTAACAAATATATAAAATATAAGAATAATAAGAATTTTCAATAAAAATAATAAGAACTTTCAATAAAAATATTTTCCTTTTAGAATAAGAACTTTCAATAAAAATAATAAGAACTATATAAAATATGTTTCCAATTTTAAGCGTAGGCGTTTCTGAAATTGAATTCATATAGTTATTATAATATTAACCAAAGAACTTTTTCTATTAGGATTTTAAAAATTGGATGAACACTTTCAGAGCGCGAAGATTATTTTTTAATTTCAGACATTTTTGTTGATATACTTTTAGATGAGATGCTTGAGAGTAAAAGCACTTTTACATGAGTCATCACCATCGATTATTTGGATCTACGCAATATCCCAATGCTGTTTGAGATCCTCCAATCAAATTGTTGTTTTGGGTTCGTAATTCAAGCAACCATGTGGCTGGAAAAAAAAGCGCCAAATGTTCTTTTAGATATGGTACATTTATTGTTGGAATGTGAAGTTTAGACAAGACATCACTTGTTACAAAAAACTTTTCTTTCACAAACATATATATTTCAAATATGGAATTAATTCATTATTTCTATCTTTCAAAAATGATATAAAGTTAGTACGTGATACGAAAAATCGAACGGTAAATATTTTTAAAACTTGTAAATGTCTCACCGATCATTTGGTTTCCTATAAAAATTTCATTGGAGTTGCTTTTTGCTTGAAATCCTTAAAAAATGTGAATGAAGACAAAACCAGACCAGACCAAAACCAGAATAAAACAAAATCCAGAAATGGCATCATTATTATAGGAATTCATTATGAATTTTTAATATATGAAAGCATTATCAATTTTTAATTAGTATTTTATTTCGTGAATGTCAAGCATGTAGTTACAAATTCTCTCAACTTTAATAAAAATGTATACATATCTTTTTTTTCTTCTTTTTTTCTCTTTCTAAGGCAGCTGACAAACATTTAGACAGCTTGGTCTTGGATGCCTTAAGGAAAGCGCTGCACAGACTTTGCTCACTTTGCATTACCTAGGGGGCGCGTGTAACTTGAAGATAAGCCACGGACGCGGAGTAACGCTCTACGATCATATTAGAGCTATATATAATAGCTCTATCGACGACAAAAAAAAAAAATAAAATAAAATAAATAAATCTAACCATATATTTTATACATCTTATATTCAACTTTTTTTAGTTAAATTTTCAATAAAGATGTAGTTTTAGTGTATGCACAGTTTTCTTACATTGAAGAGCATTACAAAGTTTTGAATCAAAATAGATTAAATAAATCATTCAGCTAGTCTCTTTTAAAATAACAAAAACTGTTTTTAAGTTTGATTTTAAAAATTTAAGATACATCGAATATAATTTGATAGAATAATAATAGTAACTATACATTTTTTCCCCATCATATTGTGGTATATAATTTCAATTACAATGGTAACATAATTTCATATTCAAATATTTAACTTCAAAATAAATAAATGAATCTTAGACATACTGAATGGAAATTTTTGTATTTAAAATACGTCAATTATTGTGTTCCTTAAGATATTATTTATTTAATAATAGCATGTTAAAAATTTATTGAAAGAAATTTAGTTTGCTTCCTTGCATTTATGATATACATTTTAAATGTATCAGTGTTTAAACCGTATATCTATACGGAAGTTTCAGTGTGAACGGGTCGAGTCTGTATCCCACATATTCCTTACTCTGACTAACTACAGTGACATTATTGAGGTTGTTACAATTGCACACAAACTATTTGTTATTAATGATTTCCTTGGAAAAAATTTAGAATATAAAATATTGATGGAGAAACATTTACATTATTGGTATACAAATTCAATAAGAAAAATTCTCTCCAACTGAATATACTATAAATTGTCATTACGAAATTAATAAGAATTGCAAAATACAAATAAAAAAATATTATTTTTAAAACCTTTTTTTATGTGTTGATAATATAAAGGAAGAGAAAATAAAATAACAGTTTTAATGTGATTTTTAAATGAATGACTCCTTTGTAAGATCAAATAATAATAAAAAAAATGGTAGTTTAATAACAGAAAAAGTTTTATATTAATAAATATGTTTTGTCTTTTTCCCCTTTATCATGAAATTTTCGAAATTATCAATTCTCAAGTATTTGATGTTATTGAACTCCTTGTAATATAGAAAATAAAATGCAAGATAATATAAAAAAATTGAAGGAATGTAGACAGTATCTCAAGTCTTCAGTCAGTTTGAGATTTATGGAGTTCCGTGGCATTATATGGGCCTAAACTCCTAGATGAAAGTAACATGGAGATATAAAAAAAAATTAATAAACAACAAAGCAGTAAGTAACCAAGGTCCGTCCCAAATCACCAGATCAAAGTAAAATAAAAGAGCAACGAGTAAATCAGAGAATTTCAATATTAAAAAAAAATTTTAATTAACATATAAGAAATTTAAAGTAAAAGTAAAGTAAATAATTAAAAAATACAGGAGAGAAAATAATTTTTTCCCCTTTTATTTATCTGTGAAAGAACGAATGATCACATTTATTTCAAAACGCGAATATCGCCAGATATAACACTCCTATCTTGATACCAAGATGTTCTCTAAAATACTGCAATTTGATTGGAGGCTCCTCTGGTTGCATTTTTGCTAAGTCTAGTGCAAGGAATAGCTCAGTTGAGCAACAAACGTTTGACAAATATAGCGTGTGTCATACCTTGTCTACAATTGTCATTACCGGCAACTTATGGGATACAAATATTGTTTAAATATTTAAAGTTGCGTTTGTGAATCAAAATGCCAAAACTAATTGAAGAAAATACTGTTGATCCCGAAGTATTTCGGGATATGGATGATTTTGAAATGGTGAATAAACCCACTGGCTTTGCTAATTCATTCCGTATTCAGTTTCCCAAATTTGCGAAACATTTCAGCTCGTCCGATTTCGAAGATTTTGTGAAAGAGCATGTTGGAATAGAAAATGTAAAATCTCTCGGTCGCCTGCAATATCCCAACGAATGGTATATGGAAGTTAAAAATCCAGATATACGAGAAAAGTTAATCCGATTTGGTAAAATGAAAATAAAGAATAGGTCTTGCTGGATAAGTCCTTTATGTTCAACTGAAATTCGAGGTTTCGTTCATTGGGTGCCAAATTTTGTATCAGATGAGAAAATTCTAAATATGTTAGCCGAATTTGGTGAAGTTTTATTTTTAGATCGATTGAAACAACGCTATTTTAAAGGCAGAGTTAACAGTGACAGCAGATATTTTGCACTCTACTTGAGAGCTGGGAAATCCAAGGAGGATCTACCACATTTTGTTAAAATTGATGATTTTTTATGTTTAACCACAGTGCGAGGAAGAAATCCAGTTTGCTTTTTTTGTAAACAAAGTGGCCATACTAAAGTGGAATGCAAAAAATACAGAGACAAGTTGAACAGTTATTGCCAAAGAGTGCCAATTCCTGGTCGTGTACGGAAAAAGAGGGGGAAACGGCACAAAAAGCGTAACAAAGTTGAAGTGGAAGTTCAGACTGAACTTAGTTTCTTATCAAATGCTAGTGTTGAGGATAATAGTATCAAACCCACAAATAAGGAGTGTGAGCTTAATGACAATACAGAACTAGATGTAGAAAAGAGTTCTGAACTATCACCAATTTCATCTGAATCGCCAATAAGGGAAGAACTGAACGGTACAGTGTTTGAGAATACAGACAATACAAAAGTAGATGTAGAAAAGAGTTCTGAACTATCACCAATTTTATCTGAATTGCCAATAAGGGAAGAACTGAACGGTACAATGTTTGAGAATACAGACAATACAGAAGTAGATGTAGAAAAGAGTTCTGAACTATCACCAATTTCATCTGAATTGCCAATAAGGGAAGAACTGAACATTACAGTGTTTGAGAATACAGAAGTAGATGTAGAAAAGAGTTCTGAACTATCACCAATTTCATCTGAATTGCCATTAAGGGAAGAACTGAACGGTGCAGTGTCTGAAACTTCAAATGCTGTAGAAAATGCAGAAGAAAGTGCTTGTGCCAAGCAAGAAAAAAAAAAGAAGAAACGAAAAAATAAAAAGAAGAAGAAAAAAAAGAAGAAGCAAAATACAAGTGAAGAGGAAACCAACACTGAATTTGATCTAGACAAAGATTCAAAAAATATAGAAATTGTTTCAGAAACAAATGCCAACACTCATGTAGGGACAAACACTGACTTTTAATTCTTGTCAAAATTTACCTACAAAAGTAAGGATAAATAATAATATTTAATATGAAACTTACTAGCACAAATGTTAGTAGAAAAAGCTGTACTGTGTAACTATTATTTAGATAAAAAAAAAAAAAAAACTACAAATTTTTTTATTTGGACTAGGCTAATTTTTCTTTTTAATAGCCTGAGGTGGGGAAAAAAAAAAGTTTTTAATTTTACTGTGATGTTAACAGTATAAACTTTAATGCGAGTTAACTACACAAATGGTAATAATAATTTTATTTATCATTTTATCACTTATTTTACTGCATTTACTCATTACATTTTCTTCAGTATGAATGTATTTAGTTATAACATATTCATGTTTGCTCATTATATTTTATCAAAATATCATTCATTCTTCATGTGGTATGCATGAAAATAAGATTTTTAAATTTAATTTCAAAGTTAAATCTATGTTAATCAAATACTTTTAAAAAGTTTTGATTTTATAAAAATGTTTATTATATTTTGTATTAGTGTGAAGTTTTGAATTCTACTTATCTTCTTAAACTTGAATTTGATTTAAAAGTTATGATTTTCAGAATTTAAGTTAAAAAGATTAATTTCCTATAACTTTTCATTTACTTTTATTGTGTTATGAAATTTTAATAGTTTAAATTTATTATAATTTTAAAAATTAAATTATTTTTAACAATTATTTTCTTTTTTGTACCCTAAAAATAATTACTTAAATGATCTCTCTTTTGTAAATTAAATTATTCACTTATACATCATATTAAAATTTTATATAGTATCTTGTATTAAAATCAGGAATGATTGTAATGCTATTGGAATCTAAGGATCATTTTTATTTTTGTTACTTAAGGTATTGAATGAATATTATTGTACTTGGATTTTAAAATTTTGCATTTGAAACATTCTTAAATTAATATTAGTTCATATAATATAATTGTTGATAATTATTAATGTATTAATCATGTTTATTTCCTGTGTTCCATTGCTGTACCAATCTCAAAAGTTGAATATTGAAAAAATTTATTCCATATATATGTAACTTTAAATTAACAATATTTATTTATTTTTTTTTTTTACTTTTTTGTCTAAAATTGACTAGAAACCTATAGCAAAAAAATTTATTACGTGTAAGTATTATTAATTCATTTTGAAGAGTTGATTTATGAAAATTTCATCAACTAACCAGAATTGAATGATTCAGTTAGAATGCTAAATAGCACATTGTAAAAAACTTATATTTTTTATAAGTATAAGTAAAATACATTTATTGAGTATTTAATTCACATTTAATGATATTAAATTGAATAATATTTAAGATCTTTCTCGCTATGATAAATTTTATCAATATCTTTAATCTATTTAAAGGTGGACATATATATATTGTGTGTAGAAGATATATAGGAACATATATATGTGATATTTCCCTTTTGGAATTTATTAAACAATTATTTGTTTTAACTTTTCTATCTTGAAAATATTTATTTTTTTTGTCCTGTTTTTGTTTCTCAGTAGATTAAATAATTTTAATTTATTTTTTAAATAATTTCGGGTACTTACGTATTAGCGCCACCGCAGCTACAGATTTGGCGGTTTTTATATGGCGCCAATCTACACTTAAAATTTTTGTGACAAATCATAAAATATATAAAAACTTTATTTAAAATCAAAACACTTTATTTAAAAACAAAGTAGTCAATCGGATTTCGGTGAAAAATAATCCGATATAGAGTTTAACATCGATTCAAAACAGTCTCTATTTTAGCGCATTGGCAGCTCTTTATTGGCGCATTAGCGCAACTTCTGCTGCGGTGGCGTTAATACGTAAGTACCTAATTTCGTTAGTGAGTATATTTTATATCAATCTATGGCGAATATTATATACATCCTGTAACATGAACTATTTCATGATCATTTATAACATTATAATGTAGGGATTTATATGCTGTTTGCTTCCTTTTGCTGTGTATAATTTTCATGCTTATAAATATTAATGTTGTTAAAGATTGTTTCCAAATCTTGATAAATATTATGAATATCAGTTATGATTCTAAATGTGATGTTCATGTATTTGTGTATCCTAGTATGCATTTTTTCAATCCTAGAATAGTAAGTTTTTGGTTGACTAAAACCTCAATTTCTTTAAATTGATGTGTAAAGTGTGGTGTGATACTTATAAGCATTTTAGATGAATTTAATAACCTCGATTTAAGATTGTGAGCACTATATTTCTCGATTCTTCTTTGATCGACTGGCAGTATCAATGGAAATGAGCAAAGGAAATTATTATTGTTTTTTAATTCTTGAAAATTACATATATGCATTTCAAGTTTGAAGAGCATTCAAAGTCAATGAATGCAAGACAATTATGAATGAATACCCAACAAAGTTAAAAACATAAATATATTTCTGCTTATTTATTAGTATAATAAACATTTACATCTACACTTTATACCTGACTGTGATGTTAGAAATAAATAAATGTGGAGCTTGTCGCTTTACAATAAGCAAAACACCGCAGGAACAATGGTCTGCATCATAAAACCCAGGCAGACTGAGCAAGATCATCTAAACTCAAGTGATATGATTTGTATAACCTGTTTACTGGCCTACCTTTAAACCTTGGTTGCCTTTTTTTGTAGTTACAGTAGCATATTTAATCAAGTCATGAAACTAAATTAGCATTCACTATTAAAAAATATCTTCTGTTATTATTTTTTCCATTGAGAATGACTTGATATTTGTAACTGTGATTTGTTTATATATATATAACTGATATTTGTTTTAATTGGAATTTATTGATACATTTTGCTTGTTTGGTGCTATTTTTTTTTTTTTTAGTTGGCAGGATTGAGGTCTTAAAAATTATATAATAAAAAAAAAAACTGGTAAAATCAATGGAAGAATTTTTAATAATCTGAATACTGAAAATGTATGATCAAACGTTCAAGTTACTCTTTTATGAAAGATAAATACTATTGATTTAAAATTCAATATTATTAATTATATAATGGGGAAAATATTGTTAGCTTGTCATTTGTATTTTACAATCCTAAAGCTAATAATTTATGAAGAAATAAAACAAAAAAGTTAAGGTGCAAAATATGTTAAATCCAGATGATTTGATCTTAATTTCACTATATAACCTTATTTGAGTATTAGATGTGTTTGAATATGCAAATTAAATTAAATGAATAGAAAGAAAATTCTTTAAAAATAGAATATTTATAGTAGTTTTTTTTTTTTTTTTTTCTAATGGAACTATAATTTAAAGATTAAATTAAAAGTTATTATATTTAGCACAAATAATTAATAATAAAAATTAGAATATTAGTAAATCATTCATATATGAAGACAGAATTCTTGGTGATGAAAAAGTAAGTTGTGCTTTTTGTAAATATATAAGTGTTTTTTCATCCTGTATCTTAATTGCTTTATAATATTTTGTCTTCAAGTGTTTCAACTATTCATGTGTAAAAAAAAAAAAAAAAAAAAAAAAAAAAAAAAAAAAAAAAGTATGTGCCAATTTAAATGTAGTATTATTTATTTCTTGTTTTATATGATTCAATAAAAAATTTTTAGAAAAAGTATGAAAATTCTAGATTTTTGTTGGAAAGGATAACTATCTTTTGTTAATTTTTATTTTAAGTTGATATAACTTCAACTTTGGATTGTTTTGAAAAGTGTAATAAATTTCAATGTAATTTTTAATATAAAAAATAAGGGTGACACATTTGAATTATACAAAAGATTAAACTATACATATAAAGAAAGTAAAATAAGTTATGAAAAGAAAGTAAATTAATAAGTTAAGAAAGTTAAATAAGCTGTTTTTTTTGGCGTTTTAAGACCTTTTATTTAAAAAATTTTAATAAATTTATAGCCTTCAATTTAATTAAAAATTTTTTACCATATTAACCAATTTATGAAGACATTGAAAACCATTTTTTATCATATATATTTTAAAAGATAAAATTATCATTAACTCTCATACTTCCACAACTTTTACAACTAGTTTCTCATACATATTTACTATATAAAAAATATATCCAATTTCAAGCTCAAAATTTAAGAAACTTAAATAAATAAAAATATTTACACAATTTGCATACATTTATACTTATACATTTTTTCAGTTTATTTATTTGCAGCAATTAAATATAATTATTATCGGTTCAATTCCAGCTCTGAACATTATTCAATTTGGACATTTTACTCTAGATATTCTTAATTTCAGTGCTTTAAATTCTTATTTAATTTTTCATGTTGTTGTTGGCTCATATAATATACAATAAATGTTTTTTTTTTTTTTTTTTTTTGAAAATATTAAGCTAACCATGGTGTCTCCAATAAAAGATCCCTATGTTATGGTTTAATTAAATTGCTTATTTGCTTTAATTAATTGTTTGCCTCATTTGGCATAGATATTTTTACTTATTCATATAAATTTTCATACAGATTTCAGAATGCAACTATCTAGTGAAAAACTCTTGTTTAAAAATATATTGTACAATTTCCATTTACCAGGTATGTAAATATGATACCAGAATTTTTAAAAAAATACACTTGTATGAAAATTATGAAAAAATATTTTATTTGAAGTTTTCTTCATTTCTAGCTATACATTTTTCATTCAAATTTGTGGATGCCATGTCAAAAACAGTTTCTATTTTGTAGTAAACCAGTCATTGAGCCATTTTCATAAGAACTGAAGCGTTACACAGTAAATGCGTGTCCCATTGATGCAAATAAGGGGTGATCGGATGGAGCCAAGTCTTGTGAGAGCAAAAGTTTTGCTGTGTGTGATGATGCATTATCGTGAAGCAAAATCACTTTGTTTTGTCTTTTTAATATTCTGGTCATTTTTCAAGCAAAGCGTGATTCATATTGATCATTTGTTGTGTGTAGCATTCAATATTAACAGTTTTGGCAGGTTTTAGAAGCTCATAATAGATCACACCCCTTTGATTGCACCAAACACACAGCATTGTCTTCTGTCCATAGAAATTTGGCCTTGCAGTTGATGTCGATGGTTCACTTTGAGTTACCCATGTCTTTTTAAGCTTAGGATTCTCAAAATATATTCACTTTTCATTGCCAGTCCCAATTCAATGAAGAAATTACTTTCTTTAGCACCTGGCAGCATTTCACAAGTGGTGTTTTGCTTTTTCCTGCTATCTTTCATTCAGTTCATGTGGAACCCTTTTTCCCAACTTGATCTTACCCATGGCTTTCAAATGTATGGAGATGGCTTTTTGTGTCACATTTAATTCATCTGCGAGTTATTTTTGACAATCATCCTCATCCAACAAGGCTTGCAATTTGCCATCTTCAAACTATTTGGTGACTTGCCACATTCTTCCCATCTCTTGTGAAAATTGCCATTTTTGAATTTTTTAAATCACGCAAAGCATTGTGATTTACCAAGAGCATGCTCACCATAAGCTTCGACAAGCATTCAATGTGATTCTGCAGCACTTTTCTTCAAATGGACACAAAATTGGACATGCACAATTCCAGGCACAAAATTGGACATGTTCAACACTATAACAAAGTATGTTGGGATATCAGGGGTGGAAAATCTGCACCAAATTGTGGGGGTTTCCCAAACGGATTGCACCCTGTTAAAATTACTGTTTTTGGTGTCAAGTTGCCACTCTCTAGCTTGGCGAGAAATTTCTTTTTATGGGATGTTTCTCAAGGTAACCTTTTAGAGGAAGGTGTGGGATGGAGGGTTAGGATAATACCGGGAATATATATAAGGAATATATTCCCTTTACAGTGGGTTCCTAGAATGAGGAGGGGGAATAGAATAGTGGAAAGAAACGAATTTGTAGTATACTATTAGAATGAAGAAAACACACATATCACACTAATCATTTGACAATTATTTTTTAATTAAAAAAAAAATTATTATATATTTTATATCTTGCATCACCATGCATCATTTATAAGTCTTTGAATTGCTACTCATTTTCCTAACAAAAATATTTTAAATATCTGTACTTTACAGAAAATAAAATTTCAGAATTTTTCATTACAATATGTACTTTGGTAATTTTCTAAGATGGATATTAAAAGTTATTTTTGAAGTTATCGGCTAAGAGATAAATTATTTGGATATCTTCCCCAAAGTGCTCCAAAATTAATGCCTTGCTACATTCTGCTACAAAAAGGGTAAATTTCGCATTTATGCTCCAAAAATGAGATATTTCCTTTATTTTGATGTAGTAACCCAGAAAAGTAGCCTACTATGAATAAACTTATCTTCTAAGATTGTTATTAGAGGGGGTAAGAACTAACAAATGTTACAAGAGTGATGTATGACGTTTGTTCTGTTCTTATGACGTTTTTGCTGACGATAGGATTTATTAGTTACGTCAACAACATTTGTACGACGACGCCGATTTGCCAGATTAAGAGAGAACCTTGGTTGCTTAGCAACCTCTATCTCCTACTTTGTGAGTGAGGGAAATTTCTTAAGCTTTAAGCCCATTGATTAGATAGAAAAAAGTAATATAAGTATATTATTAATTTATTTAAAAATTAATTATTCGAAATTTTTATTAATTAATAAAAAAAAAATTATGCATATATAATTTTTTTTTCATATTATTATCATAATTTCAAGAAGGTAATAAAAAAAAAAATAGATACACAATAGAAACAAACAAAAACGATTGGACGGGAAATTGTGACTCAGTGGAGCAATAATTCGGAAAGGAGGATATCGGAACGTTAATGAATAATATTCAGAACAGCGCGAGGTCTTTTGCGATTTTTAAAATCAGAAATGTCGTAAACATAGTTGCTTAGATCATTCAAAACAGAATTATTAATATTTGGAATGGAATTATAAAATTTTTTTGCAGTTTTATACACAAATTGTTTAAAACTTGGGAGGGAAAGAGCATGTCTGATACCAAGGCGAATTTGTAATCATACGTAGGATTTTATTTTCAAGTCTTTGTATGATTTCGAAATTCGACGGAGCAGTAGATCCCCAAATAGGACTCGCATATGCAAGTATTGGACGCAAGTAGCAAGATAAATGAGTTTTTTTTATTTTCCAAGGACATAGTAGAATTCCTACAAATGAGTGGATACAATACACGAATGCATCTATTAAATTTATCCCTAAGATAGTTAATGTGAGGGGCATAATTTAACTTATGATCTAAGATTACACCCAAATATTTAGTTTTCCCAGCCCAATTAATAGGATTATTATAAATTTTGATAGAAGGAGTATTAAGAACCCTTTTACGCGTGAATAGTACTGCTTCGGTTTTCACAACGTTTAGTTGAATTTTCCATTTTATAAGTCATTGTTCAAGATGATTAATATAATTCTAAAGGTTTTTACTAATGATAAAATTTTTACGACCTTGAGTGAGGAGTGCTGTATCATCTGCAAAAAGACTGATTTTCACATTATAAATTTGCGAAATATCATTAAAATAAAGATTGTAGAGAAATGGGCCAAGTATTGAACCTTGGGGAACACCAGCCGGAATTTTTTGTACAGAAGTATCTGTGTTACCAATGGAGACCACAAAAGTTCTATTAGTAAGATAATTTTGAATAATTTTAATAAGAAAAAGAGAAAAGTTGAAAATAATTAACTTATGGATTAACCCATTGACCCAAACTCTATCAAATGCCTTTGCTACATCAAAGAAAACCACAGCAGTATCTAATTTCCAGGAAAATCCCTCGGAAACAGTTTCAGTGAGATTAAGTAGTTGATGCGTTGTAGATAATTTTTCAATAAAGCCAAATTGCTGGGGAATGAGAAGATTTTTTTGTTTAGTTTCATTTTTTAGATAAGTCAAAATGACCTTCTCTATTAATTTGCTTAATGAAGAAAGAATGGATATGGGCCTGTAGCAAAAAGGGGAAGTTGGATCTTTACCTTTCTTATGAATGGGGAAAATTCGAGCTCTTTTCCGACAATAAGGGAAATAAGAATAATGAATGGCAGCGTCAGCAATTTGGCAAATTTTAAAAATAGCTTTTAAAGGAAGATTTTTCAGCATCTTATTTTAATAGTATCCATACCAGGGGTTTTGTTTATCTCTAAGTCACTGATGAAATCAATAATAGTAGAAGCTTTAGTATTAACAATTTTTGGAGAAAAATGGATGGAGTTAAAGTTAGAGATAGAGTCATAAACAGCTTTAGTATTCTAAGGATCATTAATGTTATTTTCCTGAAACTGCTCCCGAAAGCAGTCTGCCAAAATTTCAGCTTTTCGAGAATTAGTTGTAGCTGTGCAATTGATAGTTTTTAGGGTGGTAATAGAGGATTTTTGGTACTTACGTATTAACGGTACCTTGTCGACAGTTGCGCCAATAAAGAGCACACGCGCCAACCGCAGCTACAGATTTGGCGGTTTTTAAGTGGGAGCAATCTATTCTATTGGTTTGGTAACCTTAGTAGGTGTTAGATTGGCGACACTTAAAAACCGCCAAGTCTGTCGCCAAGGTATCGTTAATACGTAAGTACAGGATTTTTTCCTCTTAAAATCTTTCGGAAGCTTCCAAAAAGAACCATCTTGGCTATTTACAGTTTGGTCATTTTACAACATTTGTAGTAGGTCAAAATTTCTTTTTAAATTATTAGAAGAGGTATTGTGGCGCCATCTATTGTCCTTTATAGAAACAAATAGGATAAATAATTTGCTTGTGAACATATACTACTAAATGTTTCTACAATAACTGTTTCAAATAAATGTATTAAATGTAAATTAATGCCAAATTTTATTAATATTTTACATTTGTAAATTATTCACCACCAAACATAATTATTTTTAATTTCTAAAAATTTTTGAATCTTTTCTCTAAAACTAATATGTTTTACTTGTCCCTTTTTTATTTATTATCCAAGTTTTAAAATAATTTTTTTCTTGATAATTTAAAAATTAACTGTAATCTGTCATTTGAAGAATTACAGGAATTCTTTATTTTTCATTTATTACTTGAACTGAATTTTTTAAGCACACTTTTTTTTCTACAAAAAATCTACAAGTATGTTACACCTAGAAATATTAAAATTCTCAAAAATAAGGTTTGTTAAATAATATTTAAAAACGTATTTATGAAATTTATCTATTATTTATCTATACGTAATTATTATTCGTCCTCCTTATGCATGACAATTTGGATTTTTTTGTGCTCCATTTAGTATTCTTTCTAAAATGGGATACATATAATTTTAGATTTAATTTTGAAACTAAAAAACGCCATTTTGCTTATACAAGTAGAAATAACGTATTGTAAACATATAAGCATTTTTTTTCTTATTCAATCAAAACTCGTATATCATTTTATATTTTAAAATTTTACATGAATCGTTTATTTTTACTACCATTTATTTAAAATAATTCTTATTTTAATTAAATAACATATTCAATGTAAAAAAAGCATACCAAAACAAAATTCAGAAAAAAAATTTAATAAATTTTTTCTATTAAATAATTCAATAGTCATATTTTTATATGAAATCCATTAAAAACTGGTACAATATTTCCATTAAAAATATACGTTGCTAAAAATTCAAAAATAATCAAAGTTGCAAGAAGAATAAAAAAAAATTGTTAGCCGTTAAAAAATACAAAAAAAAAAAAAAAAAATAATAATAATAATAAATACTTCTCTTACTGAAATTTATCCAATTCAATAATGAAATTTATCAATTCAATAATTAATATACATTAAATAAAAAAATAAATTTGAACATTTGTTTCTAATTCTAATTTTCTTCTCATAAATACATCAATAAATTAGTTTCGTATTGAATTTCGAATATCATACAAAATGATTAAGTTTAATTCAATTGCGGTACAAAGCGCGCAATTTTATTTCATATCAATCACACAATTGCTAAATAATATAAGATTAATTAATATATGCTTTGAAATCTGAAGAATTGCTAATGTAAAAATATAATGCTACGAAACCACTGAGAGAGAGACAGAGAGAAAGCCACTACAAAAATGTAAATTGCCCTCTTACGAAACTACTGAAAAGCTGTTACAAAACTGCAATTTGCCCTGCTACGAAGCTGCTACAAAAATCATTTTTTGGTTTTCCACCCCTGGGGTATGAAACTTGTATTGTTACTGAGTTAAAATTCTTTGTCAGATTTTTGTTAATCACCTCCATTGGAAACCAACAATCTTCTCTTCTCGCCGGTATAAAATTATTTCTTTTCCACATATATAAAAATAAAGAAGAAAGTGAAAGAAGTATATTACTACTACTGTAGAATATAGTGTGGTGTAGAAGTATATTACTACTACTACACCACACCACATCACTGTGCCTAGAGCTGAGTTGCCCCTATACAGTTTGGGAATGATGTGGGTGAAATGAATGGACGCACGATGGAGGCGGAAAAGTTTTGCATAATTCCATTTTGGAGGTACAGAAGCTGAACAATGGGGAAAATTCATACAAGAACAGAACTAAAAATCAAACATTTAAAAAATTGAAGAAGGGGGAATGTGAAATGCGAAAAATATGAAAACGTTAAGTAAGAGATTTTAGAAAAAAAAAAAAATTATAAGCAATTTAATGCAATAAACACTACATAGGAGATTATACAAATCAGAGAGCTGAAGGAATATTCATCAAATCAATTATTATAGAATTTAGAAAATCTGAATAGCTAATAAATAAATAGACGGTAGGAGCAATTGCTGCAAAATTATGGACAAAGTTAATAATAATAATAATAATAATAATAATAAAAAAAAAATAAAAATAATAAAAAAAAAAAGGCAGGAGATATTACATAAGAGATAAATATGCTAGGTATATAACTAGAAAAATGGTATTCACATAAAAAAATTTTTGATTTTGCAATTTGGAGTCTAATGAAAAAGAAAACGAATTGTTTCAAATTTAGTGTGCCTTAGAAATATGCTGATGCACCTACTTAAATTATATACATTATAATACAAAATTTCCTTTGATACATACACAAGCATAAATTATTTTGTAAAACAAATTACTTAAATATGCAAACATAGTACGGTTATGTTACCTTAAATATATACACAAGCAAAGATTATTTATAAAGCTAATTACTTTACATGATACACAATAATAAATTATTTTAACAGCGAATTACCTTAATATTTAGACACAAACACTTAGATTTTTTAAAAAGTAAAATTACTTAAAATATACACGCAAAATATATATATATACACACACACATGGGCTCCTGTGTCCGGATCACTAAACTCATATTATAGCTGGGTATCTAGTGTACAAAACCTTCAGGTAAGAGACAATTCTATAATGACCAAAAATCTCACATTACAGTAGAGTCCGGAAGAATTCTTTGAATTATTTAAAGTAAAATCTTTGCACTTCTGTTTTTAACTACTTCCAAAAAAACATTCACCTGAATATTTCATCACACTCACAAATGCCTATTTACCTTCGACATACTTACCTCTAATATATTACACTTTTACTAAATTTCAATTCATCCATTTCCACAATGTTTCTAACACCTCCATTCATATCCTATAAAATTGAAGCACTCATCAGTGCACAGTTCTCAAAATGCCACATATATTGCATCTTCGACAGTAAATTCACTTCCATGCTCCAATTATAGCTTTTTTACTGAATTATAGTTTAATTACACTTTATTTATTTTATAGTACTTAATTATACTTTTAATTATAACTCAAAACTGTTGCAACTGTGTTAGACCACTCCCTCGCTATTTTTTATATTATTTTATTTTATTTATTTATTTTTTTTTGCAAGGAACAAAATATATATATATATATATATATATTGTGATTTATCAAATAACGTTAAGATTATCATTAGATAAAATAAAAATAAGTATACCATTACAATAAAGAAATAATAAAAATATTGTTAGAATAAAGCAAAAATGAGAATATCATTAGAATATTTAAGAGTAATAAACGTAGTTGCCACCTTTTAACTTTGCTGCCATTCAAGTAATCATCTTGAATATATTAATATTAAGATGAAATAAAAAAGCAATTTTTTAAATTTAAAAATTAAATTAAATTAAATTTTTTTTTTAATTTTAAAAATAAAAAAGTTAATTACAAAAATTGAAAATTTGTATTCCATTTTCTTGCCAATTTTACTGTCTGCAGATCACGAGATCAATTAACAAAAATGAATATAGTGCATGCAGTAAGTAGTTAGTATTAGTAAACGAGATTCTCATAGTCTTTTGAATTGTTCATAAACTGGCACCATATTTTATAAAATAATCCCCTGCTTGGCGACTTGGCAAAATTAAAGTTCTAAAATTGGATTCAACCACAAATATAACAAAAACTAACTGACGTTTTCTTCAGGAAAACCTATTCAGCAAGAAAAGCCTCTAACACATGTAATAACTAATAAAAAATCATTAAAGATTGCTGCAGCATTTAATAATTATAAATTAAATAGAATTTAAAATTTAAAATGAGTATCTCTGAGCATCTCTGAAAAATTTCATGAAATAAGTTGTGTGATACATAGGAAAGAAATGTTAGAATCTTCTTTAAATAAGAAACAATTGATAATCCAGTGAACAAGCCTTTCAAAATGCGTATAGGATTAAAAATTTAGGTGAACTTAAAAAAAAATTAACTTTTTATATAACGATTCAATTGAGTAATCAAACGGGGAGGTATTTCCGTTGTCACTACGTTGCGCTTTTGAGTCAAATAACAAGAAAGGAAATATATTTCATAAAGTTAGAAATAGTGTAATTAAATTTTCACCCCTCCTAAGTCCTGCTATGCTGCCTCGTCGTGGCGGGAGGGTGCCCCTGGATGGGGTGGGCGATGTACGTCGGGAGTTTTTACTCCTGGTAGGGCCACTCAAGGCGTGAAGGCCACCCTATTACATCCAGCTAAAGCATAGCAGGCACCTGGAGGAAAAAGTCAGACTTCAGCCCTCGTGGTTCCTCTCCAAATTGAAGCTGCTTCTTGCCCTTAGCCCTGTCCTAGACCTGCTCAAACGGCTTTAGCTAGACTGACTGGCCACATTAAGAGTTTGACCTTCAATGGAGACGAGAAGACATATGCCCTTTGTCATTGTTCGACCATCGCATCTCCCTCTCATCTCATAGATTGTATTGGTGCCTCTGTGAGGCAACTGTTGAATGAGGGGAGGACAGTTTACGATCTATTGATGCAGCATGATCTACTGGACTTGGTATAGGATTCTAAATCAAGGGGATAAGCAACAACAACAACAAATTTTCAGAAATAAACTGTGATACAAAATCTCCTTTCATTGTTATGCAATAGATGGCAGCACCAGATAGAATTCTATTTCTTATTTTGATAAGTGATGAATTTCTTTTAATTGATTTATGACAAAGAATATTAATAGAAGGGATCTCTTCAAATTTCATAGAGATTTTTGATATGAGTTATTAAATTAAAAATAATACATTGATGAACTTTTTATATATATTATATAAAAAAGTTATGTTAATATCAGAAAATAGATATTTTTATTTTCTATTTCAATATAGTATTAAAGTGGTTTGCATCGGCAGTTAGGTTACTACATATGAAATGTGTGTACATACAATGATGGTTGCTAGAATATAAGGGTTAAAAATAATATAAATAATTTAGTAATAACTATATAATTATAACTATAAATTTTCTAGTATGCTCTTCTGATAATTCGATGACTGAAAAACAATGCTAAATTTGTACAATAAAAATCACATGTAATTAAAAAAAATTGAAACCAACAATATGATTAAAACTGACATGCAAGATTTATGGAACAACATTAATGTATAATATTTGCAGAAAACATAGCAGAAAAAAATATTTGTAATACACTACATACATTACACACATGCAGTAAAATAGGTATGAAATCAAAAAGGAAGATAGAGTACACATCATTGCAATTTACCAATCCATGAAGTGAAAAAGGAGAAAGAGATACTGTTGAGAGTAAATTAAATGGGATAGTGGGTTGATGAAGACAAAAAGCCACATAATTTGTAAACAACGGTGATATAAAAGTTTCTAAGACTTTAGGGCTGAAAAGTTATTACTATGAAAAGAAGATAGAAGAAGAAGATAGATAAAGAAATATACTTAACAATAGTTTCAACATAAAAATATTAATAAAAGAAATATTTGAAAAAATGTGAATTAGTAATGCATGCTAAAGATATAATGATAAAAATTGTTTACAAAATTAATTGCCTTAAATATACATATGTATATATACACTAGAAAATTAGAGAGAGAGAGAGAGACAGAGAGAGAGAGAAATATAACATAACATTCAAAACGTCGTAGTTTATAGAATAGTGAAATGGATTCCCTTCTTTTCGACAGGAGCAAAATTTTGAATCTCTGAAGTTGAAGATGGGATATTAAAAATATACTACAACACCATGGTTAGAGCTGCAACAGCAATTAAGCTACATGATAAAAGTTTTCCGAAATCCTCCCATATTTCTAAAATATTTCATTTTTTTAAAAGTCTTCTTGAAAGAAATTTCCCATTACCACACCTGAACTGCTAGTGGAAAACAAAATTAACTTAAAAAAATAATAAACCAATATCGAACCAAAGATTATTTAGTTTTAATTTGTGCAATAGAGGGCAGCACTAATAAGTGCAAAAGATGACTAATTTTTTAAAGAAAAGAGATTATTTAGTTTTATAATTGTGCAATAGATAGGAGCACTACAAAATTATATTTCTGATCATTATAATAAGTGATGAATCTCTTTAATCAGTTTTATGTATAATGCATATTCAATTATTTTATGAAGTTTTCAAAATAGAGTAAATGAAATATAAATTTTATACTGTAGGAAACCTACAGTATAAAATTTATATTTCATTTAAAAGAATATATCTACTATAACGTATTAACAGCAGACTTTAATCAGATTTTTCACTAATTTTGTTCAAATTAATTTTTGGGATACTGGTTTAGGTCCCTATTTCCAGAGGTTAGAAGTATGATAATCAGGTTTTCGAGTGAAAAAAATACAGTGATACAAAATTTAGCTTTGGTGAAGTGTTAGTAAAGAATTTCTATAATAATTTTATAATGTAGTGTAGCATATTGAGTTTCTTTGTAGTGTATTGCAATATAATAGAAATGATTGTAGCTGATAAGGTTAAAATTATTTATTGAAAAATAAAATATATCATTACAAACTCTTAACAAAATTTTATCCAAGTAAAATAAGCTGCACCAAAAAAAGCAACAGTTCACAGTTCTACTCGCTGGCAATTTAACATTCTTCACAATTCTAATGGCGGGCCTTTCTGGTAGCCTAAATAAAAGTTTTCACAAAAAACAAGCATTAAGGTGTCGATCCTAGGGGGGATAGAAATATAACAAGTCTTGTCGTGTTATGGTTCTATTTGTAAGTTATACTTTTCATCGATGAGTAGCGGCCTGATGGCCAATTGGCTAGATGTCTGGCCTTTGGTACCAGAGACTTAAGATTCGAATCCTGGCTGTGGCATGGATACTAATTCACGTTAAACTGTAGGTCCCGGTCTAATTAGCCCAAAGTGTGTAAAAAAATGACATAGAGCGACAACCCCAATCAGTCACTTTTCTACAGACTTTCAGGTAAGAGGTTCTTGAATTATTTGAATCTGTGGGGACATTTAATTTTACATATACCATTGACTCCGTGTGGATCAGGGTTAGAATAGCCCCACTGCTAAGATGCAAGGCGACTAAAATAGGTACCCAGTTCCCGGGGGTATAACCGAGTGGGGTAAAGTCAGACTTCTCCCTTTAGGTGTCCCATGTCTATGTGCCCTAGGACAAAAAGAAACTGCATTTTTTACCTTTTATCATGACTCATCGCTTTAAGACATACGGGTTCATGGACTTGGTCTAGATGTTGCTGTCGACCAAGTGGGATAAGAAGCAACACACATGAATTTCTCTCTACATTCGATCAGCAAATCACAGACCGGCTAGAGAACTACCTCATTCTCGGAAAAAAAAAAGCGTTACAATGAGCTGTTTCAGTTACTGATATTCCAGTTAAGAAATTGAAGGCCTTAGAAATATAAATAACTAAAAAATAGAAAAAAAAAAAAACAAACTAAGGCCTTATTACAGGATACTGACGACGGGGAATTGCACACTTAATACCATTACTTATTTCGTGTTGTAAAATGCATTGTGAATTTATTGTTTTGATTTCTGGATTATTTTTATTTTATAACAGTAGATATTGCCTGACTCGTGGCTCAGTGGCAAAGCGCGCTGCTGGTGATCATCAGGGCGGAGGTTTATGCCTCTGGCGGCTTTGTTGTAGACACTGTTTCAAAAGACGTGAAAACTTGATGGCATTTAGGGTTCCCGGCTCCTATATGATACGCAAATGCGGGCTAGCTAATTTTAAAAGTCCTCGCGGAAGGCACTACCCGAAGACGAAGAGCCCTCTGGTCGAATATCAACCTCAACCGACGAAGATCACGTCAAAAAAATTAAAGATTGGTGCTTGCAAACCGTCGATTTACAATTAGAGATCTTGCTGCTGAAGTTAGAATTTCAAAAGGATCGATTAATTTCATTTTGGGCCTCAAACGCGTCAAATCTCGAATAATACCGAAAATATTGAATGCGCCAGCTCACACTGCATTCATTCTTCGTGATCTTTTCGCCAAAAATGAAACCCATATGGTTTCACAACCACCGTATTCACCGCGTGCGACTTCTGGATATTCCCTAAACTCAAAAGACCACATCGGGGACGCCATTTTGAGTCGATTGAAGAGATTCAACTTGAATCGGCACGCGCTTTGAAGGCCGGCCAATGACTTTTTAGGAGGCATTGAGGATTGGAAAAAAAAGTTGGCATAAGTGCATTGTGTCCGGAGGGGAATACTTTGAAGGCGATGAAATAAATTTGGTCCGATGGTCTAATTTTGGTTGATGAATAAACTGGTCTTACTTTTCGGGCACAGTAATATCTAAAGTATTCTGCTTCAGTGATTCGATGATTGTTCTTTCTTGGCTTAAGAAAGAATCAAATGCGCAACAGAGTGGCTGTAATTCATCGATTGTCGTCTGATTTTCCGTGGCACTACAGTAGATTAGATCAGAACCCTGTTGATCTTATTTCGCAAGGAGCGGATCCTCACAGACTCGTAGACAGTGAGTTATGGTGACAGTATCCGGATCAATCAATCAAGATCCATGGTAAACAGGACAAGAATTTTTCTGAACTGAGAGGTTCATCCTGTGTTGGTGAATACAAATTGTTTGTGTTGCAAGTGACAGAGAATTTGTAAACTTTGTGTTTTGCTTAGTTTAAGTAATAATTTTGTAAAAGTTTTGCGTATTGTTACATATTTAAGTTTATTAAAAATACCAAGTGTCCGTCATTTAAATTATATAATCCAATTTCTACTCAGTGTAATGACTTCGAAATTTTAATTCCTGCGCATTTTTTAATTAATCGATAAATGAATGCTATTTTAAAGCCCAATTTAATTAATTAAAAAGATAATAGTCTTGATAAGTGGAAAAAAGTAACTAAAATAGTTAAATAAGCGTGGAAAAAATATTACAGTAGTTACTTAAATGCATTACAACGAAGAAATATGGGTATTTAAAAAGGACAATGTAAACATTGGTGATTTAGTGCTATTGGTAGATGACACTTATAAATGGTTTCTAGACAGAATAATTGAAATTTATTATGGTACTGATAATAAAATCGGAGTTCTTAATGTAAAAACCCAGACTGGAACTTTTAAGAGAGGAGTATCATAAAGTGCCTATGTCAGAGCAATTTCTTTTGGAATTCTTTTTAGTCTACTTTTTAACAATGTCTATTTGTAGAGTAATGCATCTGTCTATTTTTTCCTAGTATATTTATAGAGTAATGCATCTGTCTATTTTTTCCTAGTATATTTATAGAGTAATGCATCTGTCTATTTTTTCCTAGTATATTTATACAGTAATGCATCTGTCTATTTTTTCCTAGTATATTTATAGAGTAATGCATCTGTCTATTTTTTCCTAGTATATTTATAGAGTAATGCATCTGTCTATTTTTTCCTAGTATATTTATAGAGTAATGCATCTGTCTATTTTTTTTCCTAGTATATTTATAGAGTAATGCATCTGTCTATTTTTTTCCTAGTATATTTATAGAGTAATGCATCTGTCTATTTTTTCCTAGTATATTTATAGAGTAATGCATCTGTCTATTTTTTCCTAGTATATTTATAGAGTAATGCATCTGTCTATTTTTTCCTAGTATATTTATAGAGTAATGCATCTGTCTATTTTTTTCCTAGTATATTTATAGAGTAATGCATCTGTCTATTTTTTCCTAGTATATTTATAGAGTAATGCATCTGTCTATTTTTTTCCTAGTATATTTATAGAGTAATGCATCTGTCTATTTTTTCCTAGTATATTTATAGAGTAATGCATCTGTCTATTTTTTCCTAGTATATTTATAGAGTAATGCATCTGTCTATTTTTTCCTAGTATATTTATAGAGTAATGCATCTGTCTATTTTTTCCTAGTATATTTATAGAGTAATGCATCTGTCTATTTTTTCCTAGTATATTTATAGAGTAATGCATCTGTCTATTTTTTCCTAGTATATTTATAGAGTAATGTATCTGTCTATTTTTTTCATTCTTTTCCAATGATTTAATTGAACAAGTTATTGAATGTTCAGTTAAACATGTCAATGGGAGGAAATATGTTGCCTCATGAAAATAAATGGCTCCACAAGAGTAATTGATTATAAAGAAATGTAAATGTAAACTGACTCCAGAGGAATTATAACTGGGGGCGCCTTGTTTTATAGATCAATAAGTATGAATATCTTTGGAATGCTTTGGGTTTTGAATAAAAGAGTTATCATTTATAGTCCATTAGAGTATTTGTTTGTTTATTTGGATACCATAACAATGCTTATG
The DNA here is from genome assembly GCA_021605075.1 of Caerostris darwini. Taxonomy (NCBI): domain Eukaryota; kingdom Metazoa; phylum Arthropoda; class Arachnida; order Araneae; family Araneidae; genus Caerostris; species Caerostris darwini. The sequence goes on from BPLQ01005472.1 coordinate 151,058, forward strand.
TCGGAGAAATCCCTATAAAAATGCAATTGTATTTATTTACTTTGTAAATCAGCAATATTTCTTATTTTAGCAGTTTTAATCGCTAAAATAAGAAATATCTTGAATAATTTAAATATTGTTGTTTTAAAGTGTCAGGCGTTTTGGATCTAAGTCATTCGTCACTAGAGAGGCAGATAAGCAGCAGATTTAGTGTTACCCAGGGTTCCTAATCCATATTTTGCTACCACAATTTTACATGAACACCTCCGGGGAAAGCATCAGGCAAGATTCTGTCTTTTTTTCTCGAGCCCATAGGAAAATTAAAATAGGAAATGAAGGCTGATATCCAAATAGAATAAAAACTTCATGAACGTCGTTATTTTTTAATTATTTAGAATTTCAAAAAATAAATGAAATAAGTATTTAAAAATCTCTTCACTTTATGTTTGCCAACACGAAAAACCACTGATCGAAAAGTTCGGATTTATCCCATTAATGTCACACTAGAGCAGAATAAAAGCATTGCTAAGCTCAGTTTTATAGGTTCGAAACCAACTCAACTGATTTTGAAAATTTTTACTATGTATTCTGACTTCATCATCATCAATGGCGCAACAGCCCCATTGCGAGCCAAGGCTGTCTGCCTACTGCCAGATTTCTAGACAGGAAATGTTATCTTTTTACGGTGTAGGTTTGTAGCCTTACACCCAATGGCCATTTTAGTCCTGCGGCTTAAAGAGGATTCCGAACTACTACAAACATCCATGGCACCGCGGGACTCGAACCGAAACCTATGGCACCGACCGCCAGAGCTCTATGCCAGTATTCTGACTTCAATTAGTTAAAATTATTGAAAGATTCACAGTGAATGCTTATCCATGATATTACTATCATGAGTTAAATGTCACTAAAGAACAAAAAAATACTCCTATAAAGTGTTATTCAGCAAAAAAATGCAACATTATTGTGTTTTTGTTCCGAGAATACATTGGGAACTTTTAAATAATTGACAAATACAAATTAAGATAAATTTTTTATTTCATTCTTAAACCACCACCGTAACTTTGATTATATAATTTATGCAACATCATCACAATATAGTCATGCAACATCACAAAATCGATATATATATATTCACTTTGATTTACATGCAATAGTTGAACATATACTAATAGACATAAAATTCATATATAATTCTAAATGATTTACTTTGTACCTTCTGGTGTGGTTACATATTAAAAAATTAGGTAAATACACTACAATTTTCTGAGTAATAAATATCAACTGAATGTACTATATATTAATTAATTATGGGAACAAAAATTAATTCTGTATTAAAATTAAGTAATGCATACATTTAATTTTCAGCATTTTAATTATTTTTGTATATATAATTTCACAATTCATATCTAGTCTGCTGTAAATTCAAGCATAGAAAAAAATTAATTTTCGTTTCGTTTTATTTATAAATCGAAACGAAAAATGAGAAAATGTTTATTGTTGTAATAACTAGGACGCAAATTTTTAATTTTTCTTGATAAATATTTAGATAAATTAATTCCATTTACATGCATTTATATCTCTAGTATATAAATCTTGTTAAATTGAGTTTTTCTAGTATTTTGACATGAGACTTTGCGTAAAGCATTAAAATGAAAAAAAAAAAAATATTTAACTAGAGAAAAAATACTTTCTTGTTGCATACTTTATTTCTTTCCTAATTGCATTTTAATCTTTGACTGACATATTAATCTTTATATCAAACTAAAATTATTTTAATATACATTTTTTTAACTCTTATTTAGATACAAAAGTGTTACCATTGTAAACATACATGAAAAAAATTATAAGTATTCACTCGAAAAAATATTATGGAAAAATATCATTCTTGATCAAATTCAATTATATCTATGATAATTAATCATATATTAATTAATGAACAATTTATTATATATATGACAATTAATCATATATTATTTAAATAACAATTTATTATACATATGACAATTAAATATATGCAATTTTTCACAATTAATCCAAAATATATATTAAAAATAAAATATTTATAATCAATATTTTACAGCAAGAAAAATAGTTTTTTTAAAACTTTTCATACATTTAGAGAATAGAACCATTTCACTACTTACAAAGCATTTTCTTGCAAAAAATCACATCGATTACGCTGGGCATTTCACAAATTCAAACTCACATCAACTAAAACAATTTAAAAGTGCTATGATACGGGAGATGGGAGCCTCATAAGATTTTTATATCACAGTGACAACTGTGAAAAAATCATCACTTAAATGACAAATTGTAGAATTATTTTGAAGCAATTTATACTTCCAAAATGGATTCACATTTAGCAAAGTATAATTTTTTTTTTTGGAGAGAAATTGGATGATTTTAATGACTTTATCGAAGTCACAGCTTGTCACAGTGACAGTAAAATCGTGAAATGACACTGTGATGTGATTATCTATACACCATTACTACACAATATTCTAACATCTATTATTTGAAACAATGAGATAAAATATGAACTTTTAAAACACTCATATAAGCAACATTGAAATGGAAGCTCATTTGCTCAAAATAATTATAAGCGAGATAATAACAGTTAAACGAAAAAGGATGTGTTCAGTGTATATAGCTCGTGTATAGGCAGGACTGGTACAGAAATTCTTGCATTTTTAATTAAAGTATTCCATATTCAAAAGCAATCCTCGGAAAAAAAAATCTAGGGGGCTGAGAGAAAAGGATTTTAAGTTAACCCTTACAGAATTACTATTTTTTTTATCCATATACAGTTTCGGTTAATTTCTTTTTAGCAAAATCAAAAATACTAGTATGTATTATTATAATAATGACCAATAAGTTTTTATCCCGTTTTTTTTTTAAATTAAAGAAATTCAATTATAAGTTTCAAATAGATTGTCATACAGTAGACTCTCAGAATTCAAATTAGAATCAGAACTATAATGGTTTGATTCATTGCCAGAGATTTAGAGATATTACTATACCATACATTGCTGCTATTATCACTAAAAATGCCTTGAATTTGACACGTTTTGAAAAAATAACGAAAAGTAAATACATGCGGTCAAAAACAATAGATAATTCTCAGATTCCCTCCCAATCTTTTAGGCACTGAAGGGCATTGTGCCAAATGCCTCTAAAACGATATGAAATCGCTATTGAATGACTATAGCCAGATGTAGGAAATTACAATTGAACTTATGTTTGACTCAAAATAGTACAACAGGGGTGGCCAACTCATATGATCTTGCTGGCCACTTTGGAAATGCATCCTAACTCCGCGGGCAGCATGTAAAATTATATATCCCCCATATTAGATTTAGACTCACTGTAGATATTTTTTGGAGTGAAAAATTGAAACATAATAAGTTTTTATTATTGTGTTTACTATTATTCTTACATGTAAACATAGATAATGTAATAATAATGATTCTGAAACCACATTGTAAAGAAATATATAATACTAAAAATGAAATATAAAAAATAACTAAATATCAATAAAATAAAATAATGAAATTTTTAAAAAATATTTATTTTACTAGTGCAATATTTGTTTACACAAGAATACTATTTTAAAATCAAAGTTAATTTTTCTCTTAATTCTGACAGTTAATATTTGAATATATGGATGCATAATGTATTTTTTAATGCATTGGTTTTCAGTGCTATTTTGTAAAAGTGTAATAAATCTCACTAGCTGGAAAAATGTTCAGAGTGGACCGCGGGTTGGCCACCCCTGTAGTACAAAGTGGCTCACAATATTTATTTTAGTCCAGAATGGAAAATTTTGCATGAGTTAATTCTAAGTGTTAATAAAACATATAATATGCGAGTATACTCGGTACCATAAAAGATAACATATTCGGTACAAATATGAGACACGACCATACTCGGTGCGAGTAAATTCGGTATAAATATGAGATATTTCTGGATAATCCATTAAGAGGTTAATAACTTTAGTAATCTCACCATTTATGCGGATTCACTTTAACTCTTGCAATCCTGTTAATGCATTCGCAATTGTGTAATGAAAATTTGTAGTGTGGTAAAACATTTGTAAGGGGTTAGATAACTATGATTCCAAGTACTACAAAATTTATTATAATCATAGAACATGAACATAAAATTTTTATTTAATCAGAAAGATTTTAAAAGCCCAGATTATACTATATTCTAAGGGAAATGAAACGAATGAGCTGAACAGATTCTTTGTCATCAACATCAAAAACCACAACAACTACTACCGCAATGACTGTCGTTAACAATAGGAGATCCATTTAGCTATTTCAAATAAAATAATATTAAAGCTATAAAAGCTAACATCAAATAATGTTTGTTGACAGTAAGTTTTAAAAGCATCACCAGTGGAAACTGTTCATCCAGTAAGGGCTAAACACATATTTGAGAATGGGAAATGGGTCTTTGTTTATCTTACACGGCTTTTTATCATTCCATTATTTATTTATTTATTTGCATCACTTTTTTCATAGATTCAATTATTCGCATGAAATTGAGGGACTACTTGTACACAGAAACTACAGAAAGAACAGTATTTAGGGAATATTGCCTGAAAATTTGACTTTTGTTTAATGTTAGTTTTATATAGTTATATAATTATTGTATCCCAATTATGATCAGTTAAGTTACATTGTTAATGAAGACAGAACATTGTTATTGAACGGCTAGACCTATTTTAAATTATAAATTGAAATTAATCTGTCAATTAATTGGGTAGTTTGAATCGCATTGATTTAAACGGGCTCTTTGGGTAATTAGTATACTATACAAATACAAGTCATGTTGTTTTTAAAATCTTTCAACAAATATATTCTTTTTTTATATTGATAAAAGAATAGATGGAAATTACCAAATTTCATAAGAAACGATTGACAAGATTAGGAAGAAATGGTATACATAATACATTGTATGTTGTGATAGTATAGATTCATTTACATTAATATGGACAACACATTACGTTTCATTTAACCTTTGCCTTAACAGTTCTTTTACAAATATTACTAATGCTGTATAAGGCATTAGTCATTAATCCTTTGCTAGTAATATTTATAATTTTAATTAAGTCAATTTTAACTAGTCAAATCAGTTAAATCGGTTAAGTCAATCGGTCAAATCGGTTAAGTCAATTTTAACTAGTCAGTTCTGTAGATTACTTTGAATAAGAATACTTTAATGAAATATTTACGTGTTAAAAGAAAAATACACAGAATTACAACCATTTAGATGAACGACGTATAAATGTTCAACACAATGACAATTGTAAACAAATATGCATTGCTTGCAAATAAGAGTTGAAGTGCAAAACAAAAAAAAGTCAATTCTAACAAAGAGACAAAGTACACAATTGATGTATTTGTACTCAGAATGCTCATTATAGAATGCATGCAGACAGATTTGTTCATGGAAAGTGGACGAACTTGCAAATACAAAACACATTTAATTCATATTTCTTTTTTAAAAAGAAATATTTTCACTCAATGTAAATGTTGTTTACTATTCTAAACTCTTGAACTAAATTTTCTCTCAGGATGATCATCTAACTCTAGACATCACAATTATTGGAATCGTATATTTAGCCATCCGAAAAAGACTGCTCTTGGCATTGTGTCAAAACGTTAGACGCAAGAATGCAATGCGTTAGAATATTACGAAGAAAAACATAGATAACTAAATAATAAATTTATTATTTGGTTATCTATTACGTTTTACTTGACATGATTTTGAGATTTATGCTAAACGTTTGGGTAAATCTGGCATGCACAGACTTGTGGCCGCAGGCCGCATGAACTCCATGTAATTCTACTCGCGTCCCACGTAAAAGAAAATATCGAAAATAATATAAATAATAAAAATATTGACATATATTTGTTAATAAAACTTACTGCACTTTATTAAATTATTTAGCAATAATTAACAATAATAATAGTAATGATGTACAATTTTAACTGTCCAATTTACCATTGCACAATTTCTACAGTTGCACAATGTAATTTACATGTGCTAGGCAAAACATATAGAAATAATTTAAAAATTGCGTTGGTGGCGATCCTGTATTGAAGCTAGAATGTTGACAACGAATTTGATATTTTAGTTTGCAATAACATAAAACTGATGGAATATATAAAATATTGAATGGAATATCTTTCTAATATTTAAATATTTACCTTTTTAATAAAATAAAACTGGATCATATTTTCTGTTTTTTACACTTTTATAAAAATCTGAAAATCATTGAAAAAAGTTATATATATATATATATATATAGATTTATATATGCATATTTCTATATTTCTATATTTCTATATATATATATATATATATATATATGTGTGTGTATATTTTTATATTTCTATATTTCTACATATTATCATTATTATTGATAACTTTATATATATATATATATATATATATATATATATATATGTGTGTGTGTGTATATTTTTATATTTCTATATTATATACATATATATATATATATTTCTCTCTCTATATATATAAATCGATGTTTTGTATGTTATAATAAATTAAAATACCAGATCCGTTGTCAACATGCTAGTTTCAATACAGGATCGCCATAAATGTATTTTTTTATTTCTGTGATAAAATTTGCCGAAAACATGTCCCAGTTTAAGATTGTACAAAATTATCATTATTATTGCTAACTTTATATATATATATATATATATATTAAGTGAAGTGGATAATGCGAGCCGCAGCCTGTGCATTCCTGGAATAAATTAACCCAATTGCAACTTGGTGATGCATGCTGTAAAGAATAATAATTTGATGCTGTGAAATTTTTTTCAACAAGAGAAAGTTGAAAAAGTTTCACAAATTTACATGTAAGAATACCAACATGAAAGATACAAAAACAATTATGAAAGATACAAATGCAAATAACATGAAAGATAATAAAATTATTTCGATTGTCATTTTAAATATTAGATTAATTCTATTGCAATGTAATCCATTAAAAAATTACCATGTATTAATCATAGGATCAGTCTTTAATCGGTGGGTATATCAATAAAGATTTCTATGAACTCTAGACTAAAAAATTCATTCAAAGATGAGCATGAAATCATTAGGTATAACTCATTCTAGAATTTTATACAAACAAGTATTAAAAACATTGTATTTTGCTCTATATGAATTCTATTTTAAACAGATACTAATTCCATTTAACAATATTCTAAATGAGCCTATTATACAACAAGATACATGCAAAGACATATTGTAAACAACATTTATTTTATAAACATTAATAGGTTCATTATAGTTGAACAATGGAATTATTTGTTTTAACAATAATGTTTTAACAATGTTTTAACAATAATTGTCCCTATGAGCTGAAGAACATTTTTCAGAATTCATTAATTAAAAGGTTTTCATTTGCTTTCAAATATTTTTAATTGCATTTTAATGAATTTAAGGAATTTTTAATCTATTTTTAATTCTTTTATTAAATATTTTATGATTTTATGTTAATTTTCTCAGTGGTTCATTTTTGTCAACTTTACTTCAGTATATGACTACACCATGAAATGTCAGATGAAAATTTTCATTTTTTTAAAAATAATTCCATGGGCAAAATACACAAGAATATTTCCTCATCTATTTTATATTTATAAATATTTTAATGATACTTTACAACTTAAAAGAATGCTCATTATTTAATAAAGACATTAAATAAAAAATAATAATTGTTAATCAATAATTTCTTGGGCAAAATACACAAGAATTATATCTTATCTATTTTATATTTATAAATATTTTTAATGATACTTTACAACTTAGAAGAATGTTCATTATTCAATAAAGACATTGAATAAAAAGTAACACTTATTAAACAATAATTACTTGGGGAAAATACACAAGAATATTTCTTTATCTATTTTACATTTATAAATATTTAATGGTACTTCACAACTTAGAAGAGTGTTCATTATTTAATAAAGGCATTCAATGAAAATTTATCAATGTATTAAAGCACGTTAAAAATTAGAGTAAATCAAATTTGTGACAAAGACATATACGAGTAACATAATCTTACATAATCAATAATAAAGAAATAAATATAGTAAAAAATTTTTTAATTGAATTGAAGTTTCCATAAAACCATAAAAGAATTATAACTTAAGCTCTGATTCTTGATCATTATTATCCTTCAATATCAGAATTCTTTTGAATAATTTGTAAGAGTTCTTATCGAACAGTTCTTTTGGTTATAATGAGCTCATTATAAGTATGATCGTCGCCATTTTCATACTATCTCCATTGTTTCTAATAGCCCAATTAAACTAATCGGATTACTATTCAAAAATTTGCAACTAGTCTTTTCTATTCCTTGTTTTTTTTTTTTTTTTAGACAGAAAAATTGATGCATCTACGCTACCAAAATCTAATTGTCCTTTATTTTTTAAACTTATCATGCAAGATATTAATTTCATATTTTAACATTGTATCAGTTTGGTCTCGTGAGCAACTATATAAAGCAGTTAATAATCACATGCCCCGCACTATCTTTATTCAGCGTAATTAGCTATTTCGAATTTAATGTACTTGATGATAAAAATATTAATGTGAAAACCGTTATAAAACAATTTTAGTTTCTTAGCTTCTGTTAATTGGATGTTTCACATTATTTCATATAACATTAGAATAGATCTATTTAGTAAATTAAAAATTTCAACATTAACGTGATATATTAATTTGATTGTTATTTGTTGTGCTGGGAGGAAATTTAATGTCCTTTCATAATATTTTTGATTCGTTAAGCTCCTTATTTTCTATAATTTACTCGGTTTAGACGCAAATGTTTGGCGATTTGATTGGTCAACATTATGGATTATTTAACCAATGAAGCAATCATAATTCTCTGTTGAACAAATATTCCAAAATTGTAAAGATTTAAGTGTGTCTCTTTCGAAAAATATCTAAAAAATATTGAAGTACCGGACTGACAATTTTTGAAGTCCAAAAATAGTAAGAATTTGAGACTTATCTACGAACGAGAAATATCATTTTTTCAAGTCATACGCATTCTTTCAGCAGATGTATATTTATTTTGATAAAAAATTTTTACAGATGATCTATCAAATGTAAATATTCTACAATCTTTTGAGAAGGAAATTAGTTCATAAGAGTAAAATGATATTTTTTAGGATTTATTTTTATTAATGTGAAGAATTTACATGATGTTTTCTTTCTTTTTAACTACAATCCATAAACGCTTCAAGGATAATCATAGCGGCCTGGTGGCCAAGTGGCTAGCGCTCTGGCATTTGGTATCCCAGGCTTCCTGTCTGAATCCTGGACTGTGGCATGGATGTTTGTGAGTGGTTCGGAATCCACCTTTAAACTGTAGATCCCGGTCTGTTTAGCCCTCGCGTGCACAAGATGACCATAGAGGGACAAACAAACCAAATCAACGATAATCGCAATGATGTTCTAAGTTATTCAGGATATTAGTTAGAACGATACAAAAAAGTACTAATTTTTCAGATATAATTTAAAAAAAGGTAATAAAAATAACAATAAGATATTGTAAAGTAAATATTAATAATATTGTAAAACAATAATTATATCGTAGAACTTTGCATATATATATATTATAGGTTTGTTTTGATTTAATTTAAGTATCCTTAATATTTTTAGAATAACAGCTGATACTGTTAACCTAAGTTTTTAAAGGTTATAAAATTGTTATCGAATATTAAATATAATATACGATTATATTTTTATTTTAATTTAATATAGTTACGTACATATATATTTCTTGCTAGCTTTATTACATTTCAATTGTTCAGTTCTGTTTTCTTTTAATGTCCAGTTGTAGAAATGAGTTAGTTAAAAATATTTCAAAGCAAGGAAATCAAATTTGAATGTAGTTTAAATTAAAAAAATCTAAAAGAATATCCCCCAAAAGATTACAACATGAAATGAGTAATTTATTATTTATTAATATAAAAATTATGTCATCTATTTTTTAGTATTGTTAAAATGATTGAAAACAGTTCATGAAATACTACTATAATATTAATTTATTTACGAGAGAAATAAAACTTTCATTCTACAGAATGAATGTTTTTATTCATGTATAGTGTAATGCTTTCTCGATCATTTAAAATTCTTAAACCTATTTTAAATTCTCTCTTAAATGATTTTTTTTACGAAATCCGCTTATAAATAGCGTAGTTATATAATGCTAAAATGCTTGCTATTCACCTTCTGAACTTGGATAAATTTTCTCTGTGTTCAAAGTTTTTGTTCCTAATTATACATGCTTTAGAAAGCATGGCAACTTGGATTTTTTCTAGCAATTTTATCAAACTATGCTGTAAATGGTTATAATAACGTTGAATTTAAAGCAATACAATTTTAAATTTATGCATTGACATATACACATTTTATAATCCCTTATAATCTAAATAAACAAATTTAACACAACAGAAAAAATAACAATAAATAATATTCATAAATGAGATCTTTCATAAATAAAAATATCATTATAGCAATATAAAACGTTATCCCTGAAACAATGAAATTTATTTTAAAAAATTTACAATTTTTATACTCTACATTATAATATTTTTATGAATAGTTTTTATTTTGTATATAAATTGGCAAGAAATATATATGCAAAAATATTTTTTTATACTTTTGGTAAAAGATTAATTCGCACTATCTTTCATGAATATAATTAAATTGTAATTTTTTCTTATTTACGGATGTAAATTTTGGTAATACGTTTAAAATAAATTACAAAACGTTTTTAACCTTTTTTTAATAAGAAATAAAAAGTTTCATTTTACCATGACAGCATATTAAATTGTTAACAGTATATTGGGTAACAGCATATTAGATTGTTTATAGCAGGGGGGTGGCCAACCCAAATGATCTTGTGGGCCACTTTGGAAATGCATCCTAACTCCGCGGGCAGCATATAAAATTATATATCCCCATATTAGATTTAGATCTACTATAGACATTTTTATATTCATATTACAACATGTTACATTAGATGTTCCAACATGAGCGCGCATCAGGAGTTAGCAGCATATAATTTAACTATTTTGTGAACTCATAAATAAAACAGGCAATATCTGTCCTATATTCGCAAGAATATTATTTTAAAATCAAAGTTAATTTTTCTCATAATTTCGACAGTTAATCTTTGAATATATGGGTGCACACATAATGTACTTTTTTTAACACATTGGTTTTCATCACTTTGGCCATAGATAATATATATTTTGTAAAAGTGTGATAAATCTCACGGGCCGAAAAAATATTCAAGGTGGGCCATGGGTTGGCCACCCCTGGTTTAGAGTGTCTAAAAGACATTCTCTATTAATTACTTGTACCTTGCACCAAAAACGTTCTGGGAAAAATGACTTCTGCATAAAATTTCAACGGAATCTTATTAATGGCTTCTTCAAAGATGGTTAAATGGCTCCCATTAATATCTTTAACTTGTAGCAATTTTTAAAAATATCCAAGTCATAAAGATTTATCTCATTGCCTCTTAGATCGATGGTCTTAAGAAATAATCCAGAATAGACGAAGCGAATAATAGTATTGGAAGACATTATTTGAAGAAAATTGAAGAAGAATTTTATTTCTTTACTGAACTTAGTGTGACAAGTGACAAAGATTCAAGCTGCAGTTACGGTTGGAATTGATGGGAGATAAAAACCTATTTCGCAAATGTTCATTTCGAAGGATAAACTAGTTATTCAAGAAGGGACTTTCAAGATCAAAGTCATCTATTTTGTTGCGATGTTTTAGTTTCAAAAGTGACTCTTCTGGATGGATTTTGAGTATATTTTATTTATGGACTTTTCATTTTCACAATAAAATAATAGTTTATTCATCTAAGTTATTTACATAAATTTAATATGGAAATAGCTACAGATAAATATATATTCAGAATTTTAGTAATACATTATATGTTGATACGAAATTTTCTTTTCAATTTAAATTCGACATGTATTTAGTGAGGAGTTTAAATAAGTATATGCGATTTAAATAGATTTTGGTTATGATGAGTTATGATTTGTTATGAGACATACAAAGGCCAGTATTCCAATTATATAGTGTAGCAGAATTATGTACCGTATATTTGCTTATCTAACATGAACAATTTGTCGAACGCTTGGGAAAAACTCCAATTTTATTTTTAGAACAAAAATGTACTGATTTTTTTAAAATAAAAATTTATTAATTAACTTATTTATTAATTAATTTGTTAATTAGTTAACTGCAGATAGATAGAATTTTTCTTAGAATGGAAAAATTATTTATTTATTTTTTTTTTTCATGCAGAAATAAGTGAAAAAAAAACTTAGTTTAGAGTGATAAACTTAACTGCAATGTGGAAATATTCGTTAATTGCTTTTGAAAGATAGCTTATTCATCTTATATTTATCAATTCCTTAATATTAGAGGCAAAATAGCATAAGATATTATTTGCTCATAATATGTCATTGTATCAAATAATTACTGATGTAAATTCTTATTGACATCACATCTTAATTACACTGTAGAAAATCGTTCAATAAGAAAGTTAATATCCAATTATCATTATTTACAATTATATAACGTTTTATAAAATCAAATGTATTTATTTTAAATACAGAACATTGCACTTATTGACCTAATTCTTTTGAATTAATATATTTAAAAGTTGAAAAAAAAAAAAAAAAGAATTTCATTATTTTGTACGAAAGTTTGATACGTGTTTTTTCCAGCATTCCATTCTATTTACTGTATATTTTAAATATCAATTTGACAGATTAACTTTATTTTAAAAGTTGAAACTGCAGGTAAATTTTTGCTGGTTGTTTTGAAATGGATTTGGAGAGATAAATTAAATGCAATTCACATTTTACTAAACACATTTTTTAGATTGTTACTCAGGAATTAAAAAAAAAAGAAGTAATATAAAAATAAAGTTTGATTCAAGGTCTGTTAACCAGGAATCTTCAAAAATGTTAAGGATACATGGGCTCTGTTCAATAAATTAGTGAGCTTGGTTGAGGGGAATTAATCTAATTTAGTGACTTTTAGATAATTATAATATTCATGATAGGAATGCATGCATTAAATTATAGCAATTTAAGATGTATCTGTCATAAAGAATGTAAATAATTTCTTTTATACAGCTGTAATTCTATTGAAGCTAAACAACAATGTTTGCATTGGTCACTTTTTAATGGCAAAATTTGTAATATTATCTTCTTTATAACTGGCGGCCTGTTGGCCAATTGGCTCTGGCCTTTGGTACCCCAAGTTTGAATTCTGGAGGTGGCATGCGTGTTTGTTAGTGGTTCACAATACACATTAAACTGTAGGTACCGGTCTAATTAGCTTAAAGCGTCCATAAACTGAGCGTAGAGCGACAAATCAAACCAAATCTTTATAGGTGATAGTTTATTTAATGTGCCTGAAATCACACAAATTGCAGAATTTTTAACTGATTTACATATTTTGATGATTTTTTTTTTTTTTTTTTTTTATGGATTTAAAAATAATATTCTGAGAAAGGTGTCTGGGATTTCACCTTTTTGACGAAAGGGATTTGTGGAACTAAACTGTTCTTATTTTAGACGCTTAACTATCTATTTTCATCTATTATCTATTGTTATTGGAACCAAAAATATATTTCATTTTCTTTATGCAATTAATGTTTGATTAATGCAGCGATAAATTTATGTTTGTAATCAACCTAACACGAAATAAGACCCAATTTTACAAGATTACGCACAAACAATTACGCCGCCCTCCTATCAATAACGGCAATCATACACTTGCAATAAATCTTGGCAAATTATGATTACGAAAACCTTAATGAATCTTTCACACGAATTGTTTTATAGAAAAGAAAAGCAATCACTCAAAGAATAATTTGTTGGAGAAACACAAGTAATCACGTTTTCTATTCTTTTTTTTTTCACCTCCAATGACCCGAGATAGAATTATTTATTATTCCAAACCTACCCAACTGTTCTCGCCAGTAGAAAAAAAGAACGTCCTGCTATAATAGGGTAATACTTCTTCTTTGTACTAGGTGATGGAAGGACAGTAAAAGAAACATGAATGGTTATCTTGGGCAGCTGTCGATTGATTGATTAGGGTAACAATACGTTTATTGCCTCCCATTTACCTCAGATTGATTTTCTGCGCATGGCTGGCTGCCTTGCGTCGAAGCAGAACCTTCTGGCAAGACGAAAAATGCTTTTAAACTAGATTGTGGTAATGGGAGTTGAATGTTTAAGTTGCTGCGGGATTAAACAGTATATTTGGAGTTTAATGCATACGTTATCATAAATTAAAGCTGTTTAATTATTTTCCTCAGTGTTCTCGATTAAAATTTGTAACGAGAAATTCTAATTGTAATATTTTTTCTATGTTTTTTCTGATAGGTTTTATTTGAAAATCATTCATATAATTTATTCAGTACTTTGACGAAATTGTATACGATTTTTCAAGAAAACATTGATGAGATCTTTCAATATTTCATTTTCAAATGAATTTTATTGCCATAAATGGTTAATGCATAATTCATAGCCTTCATCCGCTTGAATTACTTGGTAAATTTAATTTACAGTATAAAATAATTAAAAAGGAGTTGTTCTTTTCTAAATTAAATCAATTAAACAAGGTCAATTGTTTTCTAAATTAAATAAATTAAAATAGGTGAATAGTGTTCTAAATTAAATCAATTAAAGTAGATCAATTGTTTCCTGAATTTGTATTTCACATCTGAATGTTTACACAAATTCAGGAAATCACTGCTTTTATTTTAAGAAATTGCAAGTGTTATAAGTAACTGAAATATTGCGGTAATAGTTTTCAGCAATTTATTTAATTATTCTTTTGCCGATGACGTACTGTGAACCTAAATTTGAAATCTAGTGATGCAAGAAGATATAAATTGAATTATTTTAATTATTACTTAAATTATTTTTACTTCGCTAAAACACAAAATATTTAGATTAGGTTTTCGATAATGCTATTCTTTTAAGACAATTGTTTTTGTATTGGATCTATATATATATTTTAAAAAGGGATAATCACTTTATACATAAGTATCCTGATGAGGAAAGATATATCTTAACCTGAAGAAAGGATTTGCTGCTGTATCACAGAAATGTACTTGAATTCATTAGATAATACCAAGTATTTTTTTATTAATAATTCAGTAGGTATGTTCAACTCAATACAGTTTATCTAAAAGGAATAGAAGATTTTGAAAAAATGCCTCATTGTTAAGAATTTTAGTTCAGAATAGTTCAGTATGTTTAGTTAGTTAGTTCAGTTTGTTTAGAATTCTTACTTGACTTACTGAAGAAAATTTAAAAAAATTAAACAGATTGAACATTAGTCCTTAGGGCTGAATTTTATGATTTGGAAAGAACTTTAATTATATATTAATTAACTTTAATTAGGAAGAACTAATTAAAAGACTAACATCCATATAACACAAATTCAAAAAAGAGACCTGTTTTAATTTATTTAATTTAGAAAATAATACATCTTTTTAATTATTTTATACTCTAAATTAAATTTACCAAGAAGTGAAGGTTAATGAATTATGCATTAATCTTTTATGGCAATAAAATTCCTTTCAAAATCAAATTCTGAAAGATGTCATGAATCTTTTTTTGAAAAATCTTATATAGTTTCTTTAAAGCACTGAATCACTTATATGAATTGTTTTCAAAAACAGTAAAAATATTACAATTGGAATTTTTTGTAATGAACTTTAATCAAAAACATTGAAAAGAAAATCATTAAATACATTTTAATTTATGATTACGTATACATTAAAATCCAAATATAATGTTGAACTCCTAGCAATTTAGCAATAATGTTTTGCGAAATATGGATTTTCCTTTTGTAAACGGAGAATATATTTTTTTATTTAATTATAAGTATCTTAGAACAAGGTAAATATATCTAATCAATTTAACATTCAAACTAACTTAATTGTTATTGTTGAATGAAAAGTGTTAACTTTGATTATCTTTATGTCATTAATTCTAAAAATAAAGAAAATTACTAGTTGTTTTTAAATAAACAACGAAATATCAGAATTTTTTTTACTTATGAAATTAATTATATTACGTGGTGTTTTTTTTAATTAACTATGTATTTTTTGTCATACGTTTTTGGCGCTGTGTGCTTTCTTTACCGATTCAAAATAAGATAAGTTTAATTTTGTAATTAAGATTCTAAGGATTAAGATAAAAATAATATCTTTTATAATATGTGCTTTTCAGAATCGCGCAATAACAAAATCATTAAGCACATATCATTATTAATATATATATACGAGTATAATATTCAACACACACATTTTACATTTTTCGATTTTAAGCGTGTTATGCAGTTTTGAAAAAAGAAAGTTTCGTAAAAGTGGGAAATCCTTTAAAAGATCAGTTAATACTTGCAGGTAAATTATAAATAACTATAGGTATCTATATGGCAAACTAAAAGATCTTTTCAATATTGGTTTTAAACTTAATAGCTGACAAAGTAGCCACTAGATGTTGTAATAAAGTAATCGTTCTTTCAAATCATAATGATTTTGAAATAAAGTAAATATTTTACAACCACTAAAGCAAGTGCCTATGCAAATATTCTAATAACAACATCACGTTTTACCTATCTTTATATAAATATCATAAAACAAGTTGTTAAAAATAAAATCTACAATTATTTTATATATGTTAAAAAAGTGAGAAAAATCTGAAATCATATTGTTTCTGAGAAAAAAGGCAACCATTATTTTACATAGAAATTCCTCATTAAGTTATTTTAAGATTGTATTAAAATTATTCTTTAAAAATTTCTGGTACTTACGTATTAACGTCACCACAGAAGAAGTTGCGCTAGTGCGCCAATAAAGAGCTGCCAATGCGCCAAAATAGAGACTGTTTTGAATCTATGTTAAACTCTATATCGGCCCATTTTCCATAGAAATCCGATTGATTACTTTGTTTTTAAATAAAGTGTTTTGAATTATGAAACTGTTTTGATTTTAAATAAAGTGTTTTATATATTTTATCATTTGTCACAAAAATTTTAAGTGTAGATTGGCACCACTTAAAAACCGCCAAATCTGTAGCTGCGGTGGCGTTAATACGTAAGTATCCAATTTCTTTAAACTTTTAACTATTTGAGACAGAATTTCTTTTTTGCTTATATGGATTAAATCGAGTTTTAGATGTTTATACGTTTTTACTCACATTTCATTAAAATAAACAAAAAATATTGCTATTTAGCATCTTTTTAAACGAATTTTGCTACTTTCATATAATTATATTCCAACACCATTTGTATAACTAAGAAAATAATATTCAAGATGATAAATAATACAAATATTCATATATATATTAATAGATATAATATTTAAAAAATAATATTCAAGATTAATATTAAGATATAATTTTGAAGATGATGGCAATGATTGATTTACATGAATCTCCGCTACTGATACAAATTTTTTGTTAATTCTGTAGTTTTCTTTATGATATACAGAAAAGATCATTACCATTTGGCATCTTTTTTTTAACAACTGTTGGCATATTATTAGTAGTTTATCAAAGCCACATTGAAACAAAGAGGAAAAATGCAGTTCTTTTATAAGAGCTTGGCGATGATTTACATTTCTGGCACCTTTTCCATTTTATTTTGGCTTAAAAAGATCCCCATTGATACAAAAGGAAAGAAGAAGAATCCCTTTTTAAAAGCTTGGCATGTTTTATTTGGCGTTGATGATCTTTAAGTGGCGTCTGTATTGGCGGGGACACGTTCTGGCGAATCCGGCATCTCGATGCTGTCAACCCGCGTGTCCTTGCAGCAGAGCATGGTGGCGAGGATTCCGGCTCGAAGCTTGGGGTTGGACAGGTAGTAGATGAAGGGGTTGAAGACGGTGGAAGCCTTGGTGAACAAGGGTGGGATGAGAGTGAGGAAGGGGGGCACGGTTCTGGGGCTGTCGAAGATGGTCCAGAGGCAGAGGACAGCATACGGTGTCCAGGCGACCAGGAAAGCGATGATCAAGATGAAGGACATCTGGAAATGCAAATAATAAATGGGAAAGAAAAATAAATTCCATGCGATACTAGGACAGAAAATGAAGTACATTCATTAAAAAATACACTCAAGTAAAAATTATTTAAAACCAGTTTATTAAAAACAATAATTAATAAACTAATTACATAAACTTTCAAAGACAACCTAAAATCTGCGTGTT
Organism: Caerostris darwini; assembly: GCA_021605075.1. Lineage (NCBI taxonomy): Eukaryota > Metazoa > Arthropoda > Arachnida > Araneae > Araneidae > Caerostris > Caerostris darwini. The sequence goes on from BPLQ01005472.1 coordinate 169,356, forward strand.
TAGTTCCAGCAATATAGGGTGCGACGGTAGATCTACCTCTTCGAGGTGCATCCTGTTAACGTCCTAGCCGGCTAAAAGATCTACTAATATCAGCATGCAGCAATGCTCTGAGAGTGATTATCTTAATGGGACTTATTGTAGGCGGAGTGTCTTACAATGGAATACGAACGGCCTGCCCCAATCTAAGAAAGTTGAGATTCAATATTCCCTTGTCAACTACGATGTTGAGACCTGCATTGGGCCATGACTGTATGGCGTGCCATCTGCACCGCATTAGCATTTTGATAGCCCAAATTGTCCGATGTGTGGAAAAGACGAGATCATGGACAAACACCATATAGCAGGATATCCGGCCTTGCGCGGTTTGGTTTAGTTTGTCTCTCTACAGTTATCTAGTGCACACGAGGGCTAAACAGGCCGGAACCTACAGCTTAAAGTGAACTCCGAACAACTTACAAACATCCGTGCTACCATCCAATCCACCAAACATCCGTGATCCGAACCTGAAGCCTGTGATACCAAAGGCCAGAGCACTAGCCAATTGGCCACCAGGCCGCTGACCTAGGGCGGAGATTCCGAGGTGAAAAAATATTGGACTTTACTAACGAGACAGCAAACAGTAACAGACTTTTATCTGTTATTGTTTTCTTTTTTCTTTGTATTTTACACTACTTTGATCTCTGTCTCTACAGTGTCTGTCATTTTCTCTTGCCATTGGAAATAAAAAAAGTTCTAGCAATATGCAATAAATAATGAGTTATTAATTACTTCTTATAGGCACTATTCTGAATTAAAAATTTATTAACAAGGATGAAAATAACAATTTAAATAAACATTCATTAGTAATATATACACGGAACTTTATATTCCATGTTGTCAGATACAGTAAAAGAACACAATATAATTAAGAAATCAAGAACAAAATAAGCTTTAGGCTTTATTGAATTGCAAAACTCTGTACGTGGATCTAATACGAAAATTTCTCCTGAAACATGATTTCACTACTGATCACAATTTTAAAATTATTTTCAGGCAATACCCGAATAAAATGGAAAAACTTTGTAACATAGTTTTAGATTTAGGAAAATTCCATTATAATACAACATTATTATATATATTTCAAACAAAAAATATTGAAGTTTCAATAAAGACTTATATCTTTTGTTATAAAGGGATTCCTTAATTCTAAAACATTTATCTAGAAATGTTATGTTACAAATGCATTTTCCATAATTCTAAAACTATATAAAGGGTATTTCTGCATTATTTGGCGATAGCGTGCCATTCCTTTTAAAATTTGGATATGAGAACTATGTTGTAAGTTGTTCGACAGATTTTAATAATTATTAATATCAGCTCAATTTTTGATGAATTTTGATCATTTGATACATTAAAGAAAGTAACTAAAATTAAAATATTTCTCTAAACTTAGTTAGTGGTAATGTACTCAGCTAGTATGCATATAAAAATATAATTCGTTGGAAATCTGTAATGGCGTAAATCGCTCTCTGATGTCAAAAAGGTGAAACTTATTGTATAAAGGTGAAACTGACGATTATGACAGCGACATCGAATCTCGCATCTACAGTTAGGCTGTCTAGTGCAAGTTTTCTTTCCATATGATAAGCAAATTATGTATAGGCGACAGTTATTTTTGGAAGTCTTCCCGGAAAAGAATAACTTCTCATCTTTGCACATCAGTGGGATGTTCACCAACGTATCAAAAGCTATAAAGTCTTTTTGCATTTGCACTATAGTTAGAGAAATGTTTTGATACTTCTTTATTTTTCCTCTAAAACCATCGAAAGGATAGAAAAAAAAAAAAAAAAAAAAAAAATCTTTTAGTTATTAAGGTATTTCCTTTAAATCATTGCAGAGTTAGCAATAAGCATTGAAATTAATATGGAAAAAAGAATCCTTACAATATAATCAACACTATTTCAAAAACATCAGAGATCTTAATTTAATCAATGCAGATTGCAGAGTTAGCAATAAGCTTTGAAAAAAAAAGAAACCATAGAAAGAGAAAAAAGAAACAAATAATTGCAGAGTACAATCAATGCTAATTCAAGAACATTAGAGATCTTGAGTACTATATCAAATAATGTTATAGTTGTTGAAGGTGTAATTATGTGTCCACTATTAAATAATTGCATAGTCGGGAGAGCAAATATACTTACAAGAGTGATGGACCTTTCGTTCGTCCATTGGTCGTGGACCACCCCTCTCTGCTTGGAGACGGTGTTCTTGCGGATGCGACGGGCAATGGCGAAGTAGCAGATGGCGATGATGACCAGCGGCACCATGAAACCGAGCACGAAGTAGACCATGATGAACGATTTGTAGTTGGAGTCGTTGTGTTGCCAGTCGATGGTGCAGGTTGTCACGCTGGGCTCCAAGCCGAACCTGCAATCAAAGTAATTCAAGTATCATAGCATTAGTAAGTCAAAAATTCAAACGTTCTATTATTGAAATATATATATTTCTATTTTATTATATTATTATTATTATTAAATTATTTAAAAAATAAAAATTCAAACATAGCTCTATTATTGAAATATATATGACCCCTTAAAGAATTACACCCAACTATACTGGCTCATATATATATATATATACTACAAAAAAATACTAAGAATTTTCTTGGAGAAGCTTACAAGAGCGTGAGGAAAATAAGTATTTTAAAGAAATAAATAATTTCCTATCGAGTTGTTGAAGTTTTGTTTAAATGGAAACCATGTAAACGATATTTTTCTTTTTATTTTTGTTACAAATAATTTTTCAATACCATAAGGCAGGTGCACACACATATTTTTTCTTGGAAGTGCTGAACAAAATAATTATATTGCACTAATTTTGTTCAATTACACACACACAAAAAGAAACGTTAAAATTAAAAAGTACTGCACAGAAAATTAAAATTTAATTTCTAAAAATACTTTATAAAACTATAAACTAAAATTCAATCTTTTCTCTCTTTTGCTAGCTCATTCATGACATCATTTGTCAAATTTAACATTTTGATTAATATTTAATAAAGCTGAACTATTTAGATGCTCCTGCCCTGATGTGTTTCTCAAATAACTTTTCAACCTTCATAACATTGAAAAAGTTCTTTTATTCAAGTACAATGTCACCTTTAAAATGGAAAATATTTTTTATAAGAAATCTTTATCAGAATATGTATTACTTTCGCATTCGCTTAATGCTTCACTTGCTTTTCAGTTTTAAAAGCTCTAGTTTTCGGTGCCCCGGGTTTCGGGTTCAGTTCTGGTGGTGTCATGGATGTTAGTAGTGGTTTGGAATTCACTTTAAACCATAGGTCACTGTCTAATAGTTAGTTAATAGTTTCCTGTTCAGAGTAGGCCTGACAACCCTACCCCGTAAAATGAAAAAAACATCACCTGAGTCGAAATCTGCCATTAGGCAGACGGCCATGGTCCAACATGGACTGTAATGCCAGGGAGTTAGTTAGTTAGTTTTAAAAAAATATTGAAATAATTTTAATTCATTTTTAAAGAAAGGAGTTGCTGGTTGAAATATCATAAAATGTACCCGAAATTTTTGAAGTCCTCTACTATAAATTTGTTTCTGTCATTTATTGTAACTAGGAAAAATGCATCAAATTTTTATAATATAGTCCTGTGAATAAACCCTCTCTCTTGTTCAGCACTGAAGCAGAAATATGCTTCCCGATGTCCATGGTGCATAGTGCGACCTAAGATTCCAACAATTTTTTGCGTTCCATGGATTCTCTCCTTAAGTCCTCTTTAGACCTCTTAATTTTCTAGAATTTGCATACCATACTAATATTATCAATCAAAATCGAAAAAAAAAATTAGTTTTTATCCTCATTTAACTGTTTCTTGGTGAAGGCGTTTGAAAACAAAGAACTCGTAATCAGTTTCACTATTTAAAATTCAAAATGATTTGCATGCCATTAGAGGCGAGTTAAAAAAAAAGTAAAATAAAATTTTAAAATCTGGTGGCCTAGTTCTTGAAACATTTAGACCCTCTAAAACCAGACCTTCATTGTGGGCAACAAAATCACTAAATTTTTGTGTTGGTGTAATATCAGAGATTGATTTATTATATATATCTAAATCTGAAATTGGGGAAAAACAGCAACTAAGCAATCAAGGCGTTTTTCTTCTTCGTCAAATTCCAACTTTATAAAAAGAACTCTGAAACTGTAGCAACGAGACACATAATTTTGAGATTTTTTAGGCAATATTCTTCCAAAAACAGTCAAAGCTATACACTGAAGTGACAAAAGTCATAGGATAGCAATATGCAAATTTTCAGATGGCAGTAGCATCGCGTAGAACAGGTACAAATGCGCAGTGCTTTCGCAGAGTTTTCATTTCTGTTCAAGTTATTCATGTGAAGAGGTTTTGACGTGATGATGACCGCACGACGGGAATTAACAGACTGTCAACGCGGAATGTTAGTTGGAGCTAGACGCATGGATCATGCCATTTCGGAAATCGTTAGGGAATTCAACATTCCCAGATCCACTGTGTCAAGAGTGTGCCGAGAGTATGAAATTTCAGGCACAACATCCCACCATGGACAGCGCAGTGGTCGACCGCCTGCACTTAACGACCGAGACCGGCGACGTCTGCAAAGAGTCGTAAATTCTAACAGACAAGCAACACTGCGTCAAATAACCTCAGAAATCAATGTGGGACGTACAAGGGACATGTCTGTTAGAACTGTGCGGAGAAATTTGGCTTTCTTGGGCTATTCCAGCAGAAGACCGACTCGAGTGCCTTTACTGACAGCACGACATCGCTTGCAGCGACTCTCGTGGGCACGTGAGCATATCGATTGGTCCCTAGATGAATGGAAAACCGTGGCCTGGTCCGATGAGTCACGATTTCAGTTGGTAAGAGCTGATGGTAGGGTTCGAGTGTGGTGCAGACCCCAGGAAGCCATGGACCCAAACTGTCAACAAGGCACTGTTCAAGCTGGTGGTGGCTCCATAATGGTGTGGGCTGTTTTTTCATGGCATGGACTTGGTCCTCTTGTGCGACTGGACCGAACATTGACTGGAAATGCTTATGTTCAGCTACTTGGAGATCACTTGCAGCCATTCATGGACTTCATGTACCCAAACAACGATGGGATTTTTATGGATGACAATGCGCCATGTCACCGGGCCACAACTGTTCGCGATTGGTTTGAAGAACATTCTGGACAATTCCAACGAATGATCCGGCCACCTAGATCGCCCGACATGAATCCCATCGAGCATTTATGGGACCTCATCGAGAGGTCTGTTCGTGCCCAAAATCCTGCACCATCAACGCTTTCACAATTATGGACGTCTATCGAGACAGCATGGCTCAATATTCCTGCAGAAGACTTCCAACGACTTGTTGAGTCCATGCCACGTCGAGTTGCTGCACTTCGCCGGGCGAAAGGAGGGCCGACATGATATTAAGAGGTATCCCATGACTTTTGTCACTTCAGTGTATATTTCAACTATCATGTAAGTCCTCGTAATCCAAACCCACTCCTATGTTACAACTATCAAAGCTTGGTGCATTCAAAAATTGCTTGTCATGCAAAAAAAACTTGTTCCAATTGTTTTTCACTTAGTCAGTCCTATTCAGAATGTAAATCAGAATAAAAATTGTCAACGACTTCATTCGTCAAACTGTAAAAATTGCTCTCGGTGGAAGTTAGAGAGAAAAAATACAAGAAATAAAAAAAATCGTAACTTACATTACCCTGAAGCCAGAAAGATACGTATTTTTTCATATGCTGTTATTACAAAAAAATGTAGTAACAATAAATATTGTAATAGTTGTGCCGACATGATCTAATAGCAATAACACAGGAATACTTTGCCATTCACATAAAAACTGCAATCGCATTCTCTTCAACTGCCAAAATATGATTTTGCTATTTTGGTCCACATAATATCAACTCCATCTATTTCCACTTCGTTTATCACTTGTTAGAATTTATAAAACCCAATCAAATTGCTAAATCCAAACAAAATATGAAAGTCATTTTATCAGCAAAAAATACAAGCCATTTGATAAAAATAAACAAATCATTTCACCCGGCAAAACAAATCCGTGACTGACAAAACGAACCATTAATCAAAGGAAACATTAATCAGTAAGAAAACATTTACCAAACCGCCTTCTGTTCCATCTGAATCATCCGAATTCATGCCAACTGGTTGTTCCTCTAACAGTGGCGTTGTTGTCGAGTATGAAGAGAATGAACCGATTTCAGAGTAATTTGTTCTTAATAAATTTTTTTTTAAAGGTGCTATTTTAACCATGCGACTGGGCATATACAGCGTTTTTAATACAATTCTGATGAAGTTAATTGACAGAAGTAATTATTTGAAATACGTTCCTTAATTGTTTTTATTAAACTGGAGTATTAGTCGTTCTTAATGTTAAAAAGTGATCAGATTAACTTGGCTTTGTGGGGCCTTGTGTCATTAAGCTGGGCCTTGTGCCGTTAAGCACCACCAACCAAGACAGAGCCACATGCATCGATGATATACATCCTGATGATCTGATAGCTGCGACCTTGAAAGAAAACGGATGATAGTGCCAAAGTAGGAGCAGCCATTAATCTTGCTGCACTCCTTTACACCCTCCCTCACCTTCACTGTCGTGGTTTTTATATCGATCTTACACCATAATATACGATATCCATCCAACTCTTGTAGCACAAAAAGTAATTTTGAGCTCGAAAAGTTCTTTTAAAACCTCCATTTCTTTTCTTGTTATGAGTGAAAAAAAGTTTAATACTTATAATACAAAAACTGAAGAACAAATTGTTTAATGAGAAATTTCATTTTGAAGTACCACATGTTGATGGCCTAACTGCACATATTCTATGCATGACATGACATTTTATAATATTTTAGTAATTGTTATTAAAATTCATTAAATATAACTTTTTTTGTATTACAATGCCGTGATGATTGCCTTTTGATAACGGAATTCAAAATGTGAGTTTGAGATAAATTTGACTAATTTTTATTTTTCTAAAAACACATTGCACTAAGTGTTTTAGAAATGTTCTGTGGAAATGAAGACAAATTTGCAATGATTTTAAATGTAGTATTTAATTCAAATGAATTTGTGAATTCTAACCATAAAAGCATCAGTTATATATCTACATCTATATATATATATATATATATATATATATATATATATATATATATATATATATATATATATATATATATATATATATATATATATATACACTGAAATGACAAAAGTCATGGGATAGCAATATGCAAATTTTCAGATGGCAGTAGCATCGCGTAGAACAGGTATAAATGCGCAGTGCTTTCGCAGAGCTTTCATTTCTGTTCAAGTTATTCATGTGAAGAGGTTTTGACGTGATGATGACCGCACGACGGGAATTAACAGACTTTCAACGCGGAATGTTAGTTGGAGCTAGACGCATGGATCATGCCATTTCGGAAATCGTTAGGGAATTCAACATTCCAAGATCCACTGTGTCAAGTATGTGCCGAGAGTATGAAATTTCAGGCATAACATCCCACCATGGACAGCGCAGTGGTCGACCGCCTGCACTTAACGACCGAGACCGGCGACGTCTGCAAAGAGTCGTAAATTCTAACAGACAAGCAACACTGCGTCAAATAACCGCAGAAATCAATGTGGGACGTACAAGGGACATGTCTGTTAGAACTGTGCGGAGAAATTTGGCTTTCTTGGGCTATTCCAGCAGAAGACCGACTCGAGTGCCTTTACTGACAGAACGACATCGCTTGCAGCGACTCTCGTGGGCACGTGAGCATATCGATTGGTCCCTAGATGAATGGAAAACCGTGGCCTGGTCCGATGAGTCACGATTTCAGTTGGTAAGAGCTGATGGTAGGGTTCGAGTGTGGTGCAGACCCCAGGAAGCCATGGACCCAAACTGTCAACAAGGCACTGTTCAAGCTGGTGGTGGCTCCATAATGGTGTGGGCTGTTTTTTCATGGCATGGACTTGGTCCTCTTGTGCGACTGGACCGAACATTGACTGGAAATGCTTATGTTCAGCTACTTGGAGATCACTTGCAGCCATTCATGGACTTCATGTACCCAAACAACGATGGGATTTTTATGGATGACAATGCGCCATGTCACCGGGCCACAACTGTTCGCGATTGGTTTGAAGAACATTCTGGACAATTCCAACGAATGATCCGGCCACCTAGATCGCCCGACATGAATCCCATCGAGCATTTATGGTACATCATCGAGAGGTCTGTTCGTGCCCAAAATCCTGCACCATCGACGCTTTCACAATTATGGACGTCTATCGAGACAGCATGGCTCAATATTCCTGCAGAAGACTTCCAACGACTTGTTGAGTCCATTCCACGTCGAGTTGCTGCACTACGCCGGGCGAAAGGAGAGCCGACACGATATTAAGAGGTATCCCATGACTTTTGTCATTTCAGTGTATATATATATTAGGTTGGGGAAAAAGAAATCCATTATTTTTTCGATAGATGGCTGTAGTGATCGATATCACGTAAAGTATCAATTAAACAATTTCAGATTTATGCTCGTTAGAAAGGTGGCACTTCGTACTAAAATAATTCTTTTTCTGTTTTTTGTTTGGTCCATTCAGTTGGGAGTTACAGGGTGTTAAAAATGGAAGTGAACAAAGAGAAAATTCAGTACATTTTACAGTTTTTCTTTGACAAAGGCGAAAATGCAAGCCAGGCGGCTAAAATTGTGAATGGTGTTTATGGTTCCGATACTGTAACAGCCAATTATGTGCAATTTTGGTTTCGTAGATTCCGTTCAGGAATTTTTGATGTTAAAGATGCACCTCGCACAGGTAGGCCGGTCGTCGAAAATGTCGATAAAATCGGAGAAATGATCTAAGTTGACCGGCATGTTAGCAGTCGTAATATCGCCCAGGAGCTAAAAATCGACCATAAAACAGTTTTAAACCATTTACACAAAGCTGTATTCAAAAAGAAGCTCGATGTTTGGGTGCCACACCAATTAACAGAAAAAAACATGATGGATCGAATTTCCATCTACGAAGCCTTGGCCAAACGGAATGAGTTAGACCCATTTCTTAAGCGGATGGTGACTGGAGATGAGAAATGGATCACATACGATAACCCTGTGCGAAAACGATCGTGGTCAAAGAGCGGTGAAGCACCTCAAACGGTGGCCAAACCAGGACTAACGACCAGGAAGGTTCTGTTATGCATTTGGTGGGACTGGAAGGGGATTATTTATTATGAGTTGCTTCCATATGGCCAAACGCTAAAGTCTGATCTCTACTGTCAACAACTGGACCGTTTGAAGATAGCGATTGACCAGAAACGGCCAGAATTGGCCAACAGGAGAGGTGTCGTGTTCCACCAGGACAACGCTAGGCCACACACATCTACAGTGACTCGCCAGAAACTTCGGGAGCTTGGTTGGGAAGTTTTAATGCATCCGCCATACAGTCCGGACTTGGCACCAAGCGATTATCATCTTTTTCTTGCATTGCAAAATTTCTTTAATGATAAAAATTGGCATCTAGGGAGGATTGTGAAAATCGACTACTAGAGTTTTTTGCAAATAGAGACCAGGACTTCTATGAGAGAGGCATTATGAAGTTACCTTTAAAATGGCAACAAATCATACAACAAAACGGTGCATATTTGACCCAAATCGGACAATCCGAAGCATGTTAAATAAAGTCCTGAAGTTCATATAAAAATAATGGATTTCTTTTTCCCCAACCTAATATATATATATATATAGATGTAGATATATAACTGAGGCTTTTATATCAAACTATATTTTTAACATTATCAAAATAAATTTTGTTCAATAAATAAAAATAAGGAATGTATTTGTTCAGCATATCAACAGAATATATATCTTATCGTGAAAGACCAAAATTAGAGAATGTCGATATTCTCCCGTAAATGTCGGCATATACGAAAGGCGAAAAAGTCGTTGTTTCACGTCGGGGCAAAGGCGAATATAATTTGTCTATGCTATTTATATATGAATTTGTTTAATGAATATATATATATATATATAATATATATATATATATATATATATATATATATATATATACACATATATATATGTGTGTGTGTGTGCAATTTGTATAATGAATTGGTATATGTAAATATAATGAATGGGGTCTGATGGCCGACAGTCAGCGCTCTGGCGCTCCGTGCCACAAGTTTCGGATTCGTCATGGATGTTTGTAGTGGTTCGGAATCCACTTTAAACCATAGGTCCCGGTCTAATGTGACTGTAGAACTTTGGGCGTATAGATGACAACGCTACCCATTAAAAAAACATTTCTTGTCTCTTGACCTACAATGGAGCTGTTGCGAGAATGAAGAAATAAAAGAAATATACTGAATATATGACGACAAGCACAAATTCAGGGGAGAATTGAAACGAGAAGCCGAAATGATAGAGATGAGACAGAAATGCAAAATCTTTTGTTCTGCCACGATTAAGGTCACGTGGCATCTGTTTGTTTAGCCGCGTCCAGACAAGAGAAAAGTTAAATTATAAACCGATTATAAACCAATTATAAACCGGCTTGTCTCACTGTGAACGGAAACATCGGAGTAAATAAACAATTTCGCTCCGCTCCAACCAGAGTTGGGTTTTCACACACAAAATGATCTGACGTCATTTTCGAGTAATTACCACTCGACCTCTAGCTGGGTGCAGGATATAAGTTCATAATTGTGTATCAAGACTAATGATGTTTATGCAAACTAAGGCAACTGAAGAAGTGTCATATCATCTTATTCAGTAATTTGAACATTTGATGCTCCAGCTATATTGCATTACGATAATTGTAGGGAGTTCAAAAAGAGTCTCGTCATAGTCAAACGCAAAGCTCAGTTGAAAGAGTTAATCAGAATATGATGCAGAAATTGTTAACGGCATGTGTGAACGATACCTATACAAATAAATGACTATATGGTTTGCCATTCTCTATGGTTCCTTTTCTCTATGGTTCAATTTTCCAGGTACAGAACATACCACGAAGAAATACTCCAAAGTCCTTATGAAGCCCTGTAGGACATTAAACTAAAAGAGGCCTGACATGTTCCTTTTTTGATTGGTGAGCAAATTATAAATATTGAAACTGAATAACAGGTCGAAGAAATGTTAAATACTTAAAAAAAAAAAAAATTGAGGTGACTAAACCGAAAACCATATTCTAAAAGAAAATATCGAAAAAGAGCTGCAACCTACTGCGTATCCAAGATCCTATTCCCTCCAAGCCCTGACTAAACAATACGAGTTAATTTTTGTAAAAATAGCTGCCGCGAAAGAGAATCTTCTACTTCAGGACAACAAAAATGCTGCGAACCTCAAAAAGAAAATTTACTCTTCCTCAAATTCGTGATACTATAAGAATACAAGTCCGTGATGTCGACCTGGTCATACAGATGCCAGAAAGAAGTTGACGGTTGTTGGAATATTTGAATTCTATTGTTAGAAATTAGCAAACAAGAATGGTATCTTCAAACAACTTTATGCCAATGATCAGTTCGTAATCTGTACATAAAAGTTATTTTTCATAGAAATTTCTTTCCAAAAATATATCTGAGATAAGCAACTGCATCTGATTCAAGAAGTGAAGATCAAAGTTAAACATGATGTATTTGCAGTAATAAGTGTTCCAGGACTAAATACTGTTATAAAAGAAAAAGATTCTAAGTAAAATCGTACAATGTCCATTCCAAAATTAAGTTTATTATTGATACTAATTTCTTTTCTCATTTAGAATGCACCTTTGCTTTTTTCTGTTCAACAGTTTTTTTTTTTCATGTGCTGTTACACATGTTCTCTTCTATTTTGACGTATATCATAATATATTTTATAAATTGAGCATGACTTTAAAAAGTGGCATTTTTTGTTATAACATAACAAAAATGCCATATTAACAAAAAGATTTTTATTTAACATTCACTATCAGTGCATACTGAATGCCTATATGTATCTGGTGTAAGGGAGTAATAATGATATTTAGCAAATATGTCGGACATACACCAAGATATATGAATGCTGACTGTGGCCACTTGAGTTACGAATACCTGATAATCCCTGCAAGAGGGAAATCATAACGCGTATATTCCCTATCTGATGGGAATGCCTCAAAAAGTAATTGGAATTGGAATTGACTGAGGCAAGATCTCATTTGGAATCAGCATAAGCCGATTTGGAAATTAGATTATAAATGGATAATGTTGTTGTCCTAATGCAGCTGGCAATACAGAGATAGTTCATCTTTATGCCATAAGCAAGGACTGCACCGCTGTTACTCAATTAGTACTACCCATTGGGTTCGTGTAGCTTGAAGCTATGCTATGACCGCGAGTAACACTACCCCCGTAACTCTCTTCGACCTTTTAGACCGTGACCTACGGTTTAAAGTGGATTCCGAACCATTACAAACATCCATGGTACCGCCGGGACTCGAACCCTAAACCTGTTGTACCTAGCCCCAAAGGTATAAATGGATAATAGATTTTTATAGATTTATACGTGAGTTGTGTGTTGTCAAGTGTTATTGTGTTAATTCTGTTCAAATAATATAAGGAAAAGATAGATTGGAGTCATATTTGAAAGCAGTACAAGAACACATATTTCAATAGTGATAGTTCATCACTCTGACATTCACTGAAAAATATCCCCATTTGCCATATATTGATTTTTCACATGACATATATATATGAGAGAGAGAGAGATAAATATGTAAGAAAGAAACCAAAATAAAAACAGAACAATTTATGGTTAAGCAAATTATTAAAGCACTATTAATCTTTAAAATAAAATTCGCTTAAGTGAATTTAATGAATTTGAGCTGATTTTATCAAATAGAAATATGCAGAGGTTAAAAATTGATTAAAGTGGTTGTGTGTTGTACGACTTGGTTTTAATCATCGAACGAATAGGTATAGTATTGATTACTTTGGGCTATAGATTCCTTAATAAAATCACCTTTAGGATATTAATTTTTTTTTAGCTAATTTCTTGGATACAATTAATTTTTACACAGTATTGTTTTTTCTTTTTGATCTACTGCTGTTGATTGTTATCTTATAATATTTAAATTAAAAAAAATAGTATTTGTATCTTAAATATATAAATAAAATTAAAAAAAATTCTTAAATAATTTGTATTTTAAATATTTAAATAAAATATATTTAAATTAAAAAAATAGTAATTGTATCTTAAATATTTAAATAAAATATATTTAAATTAAAAAATATTTGTATCGTTTTCCGATTTTCTGTGTTACTTTTAATTTTCTAATTAAAAAAAAAAAACCGCAAAAAGCAAAGATGGAGTATTCCATATCCAAAATTCATCCAAAATGCAACTTATAACCAAGTTTCTTAAGCTTTATGTTATTTATCGAAAAATAGCTAAAAGGTATAGTTAAAAATATAATTTTAATACAGTAGAATTTTTTTTAATTAAAAATCTAGACATTAGTAAAATAATATTTAAAAAATTAGTGCAACAGAAAAACTCCGGCATTTTAAGATAATTAAAAATACTAAAATTTTAATCTCGAATTTTAAAATAAATTGCGAAAAATGCTAGATATTAGAATATTTTAATTAAATGCAACGATTTCAATATCAACGAAAATAATAAATTTTTTATATAAATATGTCTCTTGTTTTGCTTATTAAAAAACACGTTAATTACTTAAGCTTTTGAAGTTCTAAGAATTACGAAAAATTTGTTCTTTAAGAAGTTTTATTTTTGAAGGGAAAGCATAATTAAAAATATTAAAAAAAATATTTAGATTTTCAAAGTTAAGTTTTCGCGTTTACTAAGTGAATTAGAATATCAAAAATTCCACATTAATATGATTAGAATATGAATACTGTGCTGCAGGAATTTTTAATTTTATGCAACAGAAATATGCAGATTAATTTAGCTGGCGCATAATTTATTAGAACAAATTTTAATTAAATTTGTAAAGTTTTACTTTATGGTTTCAGAATTAAGCAAGAAAAAACTTTGAAAACTGTGCTGATTACTAGAGAAACCCTTTATTTTACAAATTATTCGCTCATAATAAAAATTAAAGTATTATTTTTTTTATCAATTGTATCCAGACAATCAAAATCATAAGCGTAAATTTGATTTTTATGATGATAAATTATGAAGTTAAAAATTATTTTTCTATTAATCTTTTTTAATGGATTTAATTCACGAAATAATGATTAAATACTCTGTTATTTTTCAGTTGTCCATAACATATGTCTTAAGAAATCAATTAGTCTCTGAAATTATGATAAATACACAGAAGTTTTGAAAATACTTATTTGTTTGCAGTCGTTGTGAGGGTTGCAAATCTTAATAGCCCCCGTCCCCCCCAATTTCAGGCTTAATTCTTATAAAGGATACTATTAAAAGTTTGTAATGAATATTAATTCAATTTTAGTACATCAACACCAGATGATAAACTCTAAAGCAGTAAATACTAAAAATTATAGATGTAAGTTTTAAATAGATTGAATATTTGATCTTAATTCCTGAAATTAACGAAGAATAAATAGTAAAATACTTCAAAAAGTTAAAAAAAATATTTAAGAATATTTTGAAATGTCTTTATTCATTCAGTTTATATCAAGGATGTGTGCCTGTAAAATATGAAATTGTTGCTTAAAATTGTTAGAGATTACTAATGGATCATAAAATGATAGCTTAAATTGTGAGCAAAACACAACTATTGACTTGAAAAGAATGTATTTTTTTAGAGCACGAATTTCAAATGTTACTTCAAATATTGAAATTATCCTTAAAATATTTTGTAGAACATTTTTATGTATCATTTTTACATCAGTTATAATTGAAGTTTGAGAAAAAGCAAATATTTTAAGAGAATTTGGATCGAATCTTAAATAATTTCTTTCAGAAACAAAAACGTAAAATTTACGACCTTACAAACATAATGAGCTCATTATTAAATTAAAAATCTATTGTTCGTATTATTACTACTTCTTTTTCCAGCCAATGTTAAATTTGTTTTCGACATTTAATGGATTTAGGTATTTGTTTTTAAGTCTGCAAAATCAGCTTTTTTTTTAAGAAAACATGTTGTTTTCAAGCAATTAATTTGAAAGTGCTATTTTAAACTTATCTTGCGACTTGAAGAAACACATTGTGTAAAAATTTAATTTAGTTTAATTTAATTCTTTCGTTAGTTACATGAAAATACTTTCATTTAATTAAACAAACACATTTATTATGCATCTATTTTTTAATATTAGTTTTGTTATTTTAATGTATCTTACAACTGATAATATTAATCGTAAAAATTTAAGGACGGACTAATACAACGTTAGCAGAATTGTAAGAGAAAAATATACAAATCTGTATTAAACTCTGAAAACTCAAACTTGATAAAATGGACCAAAAATATTTGGTGACTTCAACAATAATCTTAAAAAATCCTGCGTGTTGTTTATTCTTAACTAAAAATCTATTTTATAGAATTTTAAACACTTACTGCCATTAGACACTTCTGGATTGGGTGCTAAAATTGCTGCTTTCTCCCAATAAAATGGAAGCAGATATATGATTTCCAATTGGATTTAAAATTACCAGGACTTCAAAGTCCCAAATTAGACCAATTTTTTTTTTAATTTCAAAAGAAATTTAAATAAATAAATAAACCAATCCGAAACGTTGAAAGAGTAAAAAAAAAAAAAAAAAAAAAACGACAAACTGATATAGGACACGAAAAACCGACTTTCCAAAACAATACCTATAGTCTTAATACTAATAAATATATGTTACTGTTTTATCTACTTCCGTTTGGTTTATTTTGTAACAATAACCTGAATGAAAATATTTAAGATATACCACTTTTTCCCATAAATCACGTTTTACTAGTCAACGGATTCTTTAGAAAATCATCCAAGTTTTAGAGTGATTAGCGTTACGCTCAGGTATATGAATACAATTAAAAATATACGGGTTATCTTAACTAAAGTTATGTAATGTGATTAAAAAATTGTAAGGGATTATTTGAGAAAGTACAGGGTAATTATAATTAAAGTCCCACTTTCAAAATGCTGTAAAAAAAAAAAAAAAAAAAACACTCGACACAATGATTTCAAATTTGAATCGAAGATACTTGAAGAAGGGAGAAATGGTGAGGCATCAAAAAAAAAAGTCTCAAAAAAAGTTCCACCGATTTTCTCCATCCAGTTTGGTATGTCCTTGACATGGTGGATAGGCTTTCCACTAACAGTGTCACAACTGTTGAATGACTTGAAAGTCTTTAATTCTGTCAAAAAACCGAAACTATCAAGCACATTGAACACTACAGTTGGTTTAATGTGCAACTCATGCCAAATACGTTGTCATTTCGATTCAAAATATCACTGGCAGCCGAATTCCTTTTCTTTATACCGCTTATAGCGCCATGTATTAATGAATTTTGGAGCCTTTTTTTTGATGCAGTGCAGTTTCCCCTTTTCTTCAAGTACCTTCTGTTCAAATTTGAACAGTTTCTTTTGATATAGTATACAGTATACAGCATTTTGAAAATGGGACTTTAATTATATATAATATTTAATTTAGATTATATATTTTAAATCTCGGCGATTTGAAACCCTTCAGAAAATGGTAATTTCGGAGGAAACTCTTTTATTTGAGATGATTTGGAGTCTAAAAATAGCTTTTTAAAGTAATACGCATAACAGTTTCAGTGTCAAATTACAGTTTTCGTTCCCTTAACTTTCATAAGCGTTTTGTAAACTTTTTAACCAATATTGTAAAATTTTTATCAAAGGGAATAAATTTTTAACCTTCCTCATATTTACATTTTCATTATTTACTATAGATTTCCAGTTTTTTAAGAATATACTTAAAATTAAAGAGATTAGATTTAAATATTTTGAACTGGAAAATATATATATAATCATTTGTTTTTAATTTTCAAATAAAAATCGAAGATATCTTTTTTTTTTCCTTTTTCGAATAAATAATTCTATGAAATGATTTTAGAAATTTTAACGCCTGAAAAAATTCAACCACTATTTCAGCCCCCTTTTGAAAGTGAAATTAAAATAAAAATTTCTTCTAATTCATTTCACATGAGTAGAACAAATTTCTAAATGAAGATGAATAATTTATTAAATTATAAATAAAAATTTTTATTTATTGATCATATTGAAAGATTAAGATTTCATGTTTATTGAAGAGGATATAATCTCTTCGAAATATTTGTAAATTTTTTTATTCCAGATTCATGTGTACTCATAATCATTGAGAAAAAAATACTTCAAATTATTCGTTTTGTTTTATTATTCTGATAGCATTTTTAATTCATTCATTAAACAGATAATTTATGAAAAACGTTTTTCTGTAGAAAATTTTTAATATAGAAACATTTGATTGAAATACCGTATATTTGTGTATAAAAGCAGATAATTTTCAAAACTTTTTCTAAATCTAATGTCCCGGTATAGGCTTATACACGACTATGCTAATCACAAAAAAAAAGTAACAGTACTTTTTTCCGTCAGTCATACGTAATTAATAAATAACCAAATATTCATAAATATAACACGTTTTTATTTCTTTATTTTATCTTTCTTAAGTTTATGAAATTTTTTTAACGAAATATGATACTTATTTTATGAGAAGGAATTGTTTCATTTTCAAAATTGTTTATATTGTTGGTTTGTCATATCGTTGACAAAACCGAAAAACCTGATGTTAGAGAAGTTTGAAGAATTTCTGATTTTGAAAGAATTTCTTTACACGATCATAAGTCAGACAAAACTAAAAAGGTACAGAGAATAAGACTAGCACAGATACCACATCTAGTATACCAAACAAAAACTGAATGCAAACAATGTGCTAGCTTCAGATATTTTGTTTTTCTTACCCCACTTGGTAGACAGCAACATTTAGACCAGAGGTGGCAAACCAGCGTCCCGCCATAAACATTTTTCCGGCCCGTGAGATTTATTACACATTTACAAAATATATTTATTTTAAAATGCCCAAAGTAGTGAAAATCAATGTATTAAAAAAATACATTATGTGTGCATCCATATATATTCAAAAATTAACTGTCGAAATTATGAGAAAAAATTAACTTTAATTAAAATAATTTTCTTGCACAAACAAATATCGCACTAGTAAAATAAATATTTTTTAATGATTTCATTTTTTTTTCATTTGTACTTATATATTTTTTTAAATTTCATTTTGAGTGTTACATTTTTCTTTACAATGTGCATTTAGTATCATTATTATTATATATATATGCTTGCACGTAAGAATAATATTAAACATAATAATAATAACTTATTTCACTCCACAAAAATGTCTATAGTAGGTCTAAATCTAATATGGGGATATATAATTTTATATGCGGTCCGCTGAGTTTTGATGCGTTTCCAAAGTGGCTCGTAAGGTCATTTGGGTTGGCCACCCTTGATCTAGACCAAGTCCAAGAGCCTGTGTGGTCTCATGGAAGGAAGGAAAGGGGGGGGGCATCTTCTATTGTGATGAAGCATCAGTAGATAGAAGCCTCACTTGGCTCTGTGACGCTGAAGAAAGAAGGTAGCGTTTTCCGGGAGGAATTTTAGGGGTAACTACTACACATTTGCGTATTGTATGGGAGTCTCTTTGAAACTTGGTCTACAACAAATCCGCCAGCGGAATATCAACCTTCGCCCTAATGCTTAACAGCGGTGCATGCTGTCACTGAGCCATTAGTCGGGCTAGCTTCAGATATAGTTACTGGTTTTAAACTACTGTCATTGGCATCCGGCGCTTTACTTTTTAGCTATTTGATTGAAAAATATTTCACTCGTTTTACCTGCTTGGCAACATTTTCATCCTGATGGAAACACGTTTAAAAGTTACAGAAATATTTTTCATTTTGGTCCATATGTATATATATATATATGGACCAAAATGAAAAATATTTCTGTAATATATTATATATATATATATATATATATATATATATATATATATTATATATATATATATATATATATATATATTCTTTAGATTTAAAATTCAAAATAACGTTTAAGGAAAGCTTCACCGAAAATATTAAATTTGTGCACGATTGTTACAAAGTATTCTTAGATCACTATTTAATACGATGGTAACAAATCAATTACATGGGTTCTTTCAGATGATACTAACTAGATTAATCTCTTGGCAATGGTGCATGTCTGGATATTAAAGACAGGCTCATTTTTATGCGTATCATTACAGAAACCAGACTTTTATTGGAAGCTTCATTCCATGTTTTTCTTAAAAAAAGTAGAATTTTATTTCTCGATAAAAATAAAATGACTATTTTAATTTCTTCTTCAAACTATTTCAAGTATTTCTTAAATGATTTAATTTGTGTTCAAAAGCACATTTTCAGCAAATTCTGTTGACCTAGTAATTGGAATTGTAGTTTATTTTATGTGTTTCTTTTTTTTGTTTTAAGTAACAAAATATTAAAAAGCTGTGAAGATACTTGCAAACTAAAAAACTACAAAAATACAAAAACTAAAATTTGATATTAAAATTTAATTATTTCCCTTTTATTCGTTACTAAATATACCAGAATGTGACAAGATGGTTTAAAATATAATTTAATATAACATATATATATATATATATATATATATATATATATATATATATATGTTATATTAAATTATATATATATATATGAATTTTGTTATTAAAGAAAAAATATCAAAAATTCATTTAAAAAATTAAGAAGAATAATTGTTTATATTAGTTTTCGTTTAACTATTTATTTGGAAAAATTGCAATATAAATATTCAATATAATTTAAATTTCGAAATCTATTCGTGAAAGTTTATAAATTTCAGGTAACTGAAAATGTTCTTATATTATGTGTATAAAAAATTATTCAATGCAATTTTTGTAATATTTTGCAATGAATATTTTGATAGACTTTGAACAATTAAAATTTAACCAAGAATTGTGGGCAATATATTAAATTTTTTTATTATCATTTCCTGCAAAATAAGTCTTTATATGGTATAGTTTTGCATTCTTACATAGTGCTACATTTATTAAAAATATTGACATCTTATATTTAAAATACTAACAATGATTGTTTTTGTTAAATTCTGAACAATACATAAAAAAGGCAAATATAGTAGATATTGGTTATTTTTTACTAGTAAAGTTTGTAATATTAGAGTGATATTTAAAAAAAAAGTAAATAAAAAATAAAAAAGTAAAAAAATATATAAAAGTAAATAAAAAAATAAATAATAAAATAAATAAAAATAATAAAATAAAGTAAAGAAATAGTCAAGTGAGTTTACTTACCTGCCCCACCCTAAAAGAGGCATAGCTGCCCAGAAAAACGCATATCCCCATATGGCAGCCAGCATTTGACAGTATCTTCGGTATGTTAATTTACCTCCTGAAATAAAAAGATATTTTTTTTTTTTAACAAAGAAAAAACAACTTACTAAAAAAGTATTGAAATCACTTTAATTTCTATCTTCTTTAAAAGTAATTCTTCTTCATACATGTTAAAAAACTAATAATTGAACGACTTCAAAGCGATTTTTTAATCACTTAACTTAAAAGCGTCGAATAGTGGCAACAGCTTGTGCTTGATTATTTCTTTCGCATTTCTTTCTTATGGGAGCGAGAGTATTATATTAAATTGAGCTGAGATTTTTGTTTTCTTTACAGTTCAGTTATTAAGGAATGAATGTGTCGATTTAAATATTGATTAAATAAACTCTTTTTTTTGTAAGACTTTTCGAGAGATAGAATTACTGCGGGAATAATTTTATTTACTGTTCTTATTTTCTAGTTGGTATATAGATTCAACGAAATATAGTCACACAATAATAAACAGTCATTGCAAAGACGGTAAGTTGTATTTTAATATTAACATGTTTAACTAATGGAAGTTAACTACTTTATTCATTTAGAAAGAGAATAATTATCTTAGGAGTAAAATAATAATGATTAGATGGCCAAGTGAGTAGCGCTATGGTGCTCGTTGTCAAAATTCTCGAGCTCGATTCTTGGAGGAGCTGTGTTTGTAGTGGTTCGTAATCCACTTTAAACCGTAGGTACCTGTTCAATATGATTGTAGAGTGTTGGGCATAGGGCTGAAAACCCTACGCCATAAAAAGAAAACATCTCCTGACTCGAAATCTGCAAGTAGACAGACGGCCTTAGCCCACCATGGGGCCGTTGCGACAATTACGAAGAAAATAATAGGGCATATATGAGTTTTTTCTCTGAATTATTCAATAAAATAATTTGAATTTTCTTTTATGTTGATTATGAAAACAAATTCGTAAACGTAGTATGTTTTATTTGATGACTAGTATTTCCTAGTTGATTAAAAGTCTTCAAAATAGCAAAAAAAAAAAAGTTTTTTTACGGAATTTGTAATATTTTTCATGAAAACAACATAACATAATAGAAAGATTTCTACAAATCATAATTTATTACTAAGAGAACTTTTGAAATTAATACATTGTAATATCAATGAATTATTATTATTAAGAAACTTTTACTACACTAAATAATTTATTAGGAATAATAAAATATTCAAAGTTATTATTGTAATCATTGCTTTGTTTTGTAGAAAATGATTGACATGTTTGTATCAACATCTCCTCTCAATAATAATATTTCAATAATACAATTCACCTTATGTTCGCCATTTTTCGGAAGCCAAAAATTCTACTTTCGTAAAGATTTCAAAGATGAAGATTACGAAGTATTTAACTAATATTTCGGCTTTAACGGCAAATACATCCATATCTGGCCCCAATCTTTACTAACAGCATTACGTTAATATTGCAATATTATTTAATTAAAATTACATATTTAATTGCACCGTAAGTATTTATTTTGGGCATGAATATTGTGACCAATCTTCTCATTTAAACTGGTCCATCACGTATTTAGGTAGTTTATTTCGTTGTCAGCTAGCAAAGTTTTTGAATGCCAAAATATTCCGCTTCCAGACAGAGAACAACTACTGTAAGGATATAAAAATGTCGCTAAAAATAAAATTAAAAAAATTTGTCTGTAGCTCCTAGTAGCATGGTGATAATAGCATGCATAATACATCTCAGACATATGTAAATCCGCCAAAAAATAACACAACACACAAAGAAATTGCCTTCAGGGAACCTTAACAAAGAATATAAGACATCTGCAGATGCTGAGTTTAAAAAAATATAAAGTAACGATAATAATAATATTTGGTGTAGTAGCCATTTTTAAAAGCCTTATAAATATTCTAATAGGTGAAAAAAACTCAGTTTATAATGGTTTTATTGATTGAAAGGGAATCTATTAATTTTAAATAAGATACAGAAGTAATTAATGAATATTCACTTATTTCTTACGGCATTTTACCAAAAAAGTGAGTGGACGGAATTTAAACATTTTCACACCAATAATTTGAATCACATAAACTTTCATATAGCATTTAATTTATTTTTATATTGAATATATTTTGTGACTAATGTACTCATAGAAAGAGTATGAATAACTTGTGTACGGGCTAAAAAGACGCAATTGTTAGTTGTAATTGTAAAGGCAATGTTAATAAACCAAGTAAATTTGAGAAATTTTGCCAAGAATTTCGTTCTTATTTGAAATCAACACCAAAGACATTTATTAAAATTTGTTCTATGAAATCTATATATAAATACCACATAAATTAATTATTTTTATACCTCCATTTCTGTGTTTTTAATCTATAAAAATTTTAAAAATAGGCGTTTTTTGAATACACACGCAATAACCTAGAATTTGTAGATGTTCAACAGAAACAAGTAATATAAAAAAAAATATATATATAAAGTCAATTCCTACTTTTTTTTCACTATATTGCAAAAAGTCCTTTATAAAAAATTTTCATTCATTTTTTTTAAAGTTTATCTGGTGCCATCTATTATTAGATATATGCAACTTAAATCTAAAAAAAAAACTAAAATTAATTAATTAAATTTAATTACTGAATTAATATTTGAAAAAACTGTATTAACATCAAGTGTCATCCACTACAAGTTAAAAAAAATGTATTTTATCTTGAGAGGATGAATAAAAAGTATTTTATGAACGATTGAAGATTTGAACAAGATTTATATAGGGAGAGTGTGAGCTGATAGAAGGAATTGAAAAAGAGAAAGGAGAGAAAAATAAATGGTCACATTAGTAATGGATCACATCATTAATTACAAATCTCCAAGAATAAATTTGGTTACTCTCCATTAAGTTTCGATGTACTTTTAAGCCGAGATACAAATCTATTATCTGCCTTTGATAAGAAAATGTTTGCTATGTATGTTATGTTGAAAATGCTATTTGAAATCAATACCAAAGATATTTAATAAAATTTATTCTAGGAAATATATATAAATACCACATTAATTAATTATTTTTTACGTTTCCATTCTTACGTTGTTATTAAATAAAAACTATGAAGAAATAAGTTGTTTTTGAATACACATGCAATAACCTAGAATTAATAGATATCCCATTATGAGGAGAAAAAAAAATAAATGGTCACATTAATAATGGAGGCACATCATTAACTCCAAATCTCTAAGAATAAATTTGTTTACTCTCCATTAAGTTTTGACGTGTTTTTTAAGCTGACATACAAGTCTATTATATGTCCTTTATAAGAAAACGTTTGTTATTAATGCTAAAAGGTTGATGCATTCCACGAAATTTATTATTTATGTAACAGTTTTTATATTTAATGACAGGGACCTGTCCTTGGATAGTATCTATTTTGCTTAGAATGCTTATGTATTTCATTATTTACTTTTTCTTCTTAGATTTCTTTCTGCTGAAGTATTTTTTGTCAAATCTCATTTCCATCTTTTATTTTGTCACAAAAATAACTACATTTGCATTTAATGTCTGCTATTAATTATATCTTAAATCCAATATTTTTTTTAAAATTATGTTTCATAAAAATGTCATCTTTTTAAAACATTTAATATAGTCTTTAATAAAAATAAAATTTTTAATTACTTGTAGTACTTTAATAAAAATAAATAGCATATATCTTCTTTGCAAATCTAGGAAATTAAATAAAAATGTCTTTGATTTTTACTAATAAATCGAAAAGAAAATATTGAACAAGACCGAAACTCAACATTCTACACATGCATATAAATAATTATTTAATTATAAAGAAACAAACTTCTAGCAGTTAAACATCCAGTAAAAGGAATTCGATGTCTTTAAAAAGTCAATTTAAGAAAGAAATTCATAAATATTAAAAGAAAAAGGCAATGAAGATTAAGATTCGAATCATTTATGATTCGTTCAGGGAAAAAAACGAATACATTTTAATTCAACGTATTCTGTTATCTATTTAACAAAGAAAATCAATGTTCCTTTTACTTATTATGAGTTCTTTTAAAGGAACAAATTAATAACAGATGGAAAATTTTGTCTTTGATGTTTGAAGGAAAGATTTTAATTTCAAAATGAAGATCAAAATATTTCAAAAAAGAATTTGCTTATTTAGGAAATTTTCTTAGGGATAATAAAGATATTATGTATATGATTAATTATTTCTCTATTTTGAGAATCCCATAATTGTATTTGTTTTTTGTTTTTTTTGGTAAATTTGAATTTGACACATTTAGGTGAGTTTTTATAATTCATTTCTAATTTCATTTTTTTAAATTCTTTACAGAATTTAAGATAAAATTAGGGAGCCGTGATTGTTTAAAAATAATTAATTAATTTACAAAATTGTATACAGTTTATCGAAAATATCTCATTTAAAATTGAATTGATTTTGATCTTCAAGGAATTAATTAAAAATACCGACATTCAATCCACCATGTTTTAATTTTTCATTTGACTTTTTTCATGTCGTAACACTTACTATGCCATATGCACTAAATTTTTTTATTGTGTAACGTCTCGGCCTATACTAGACTTATAGCGGTTTCAAGAAGAGGGCCACTTTCAGGTTCATGGGAACACTTTAAATTTTATTTACAAACATTATGTATATATATATAGAACTCTACTTACAAAAAAAATTTAAATTAAGGATATACATTAGATACACAAGTGCAGTCGCACAAGTTCGGAGATTTTCAGAGTTCTCGAGTCTACATCGAATCTAAACACCTGGTCTGTGGCAGACATTAACTATTACAACGCGTGATTCACGAAACCACAAGAGGCTCACATTGAAAACAGGCGGAAAACTCCGACCTATGCAGTCACTTCAGAGAAAAAAAAAGAAAAGAAAAGAAAAAAAAAAAAAAAAAAAAAAAAAACGCTTCTGTTTGACTGATAACAGAATTTTCTTCTTCTGCACCTAAAATCTCTTTTTAAGATGATTTGTCAAGAGGGAAGGGGGAGGCGCAGCTTCCCTCACTTCTCTTTGGAGTAGACATTTCTCAGTTCATGGACTATCACCAATCCCGATGGAACAACTCATGGTGTAATCCATATTCCATCTGTAATTGTTTCGACCAGTGATGGTTGCACAGTCATTCGCTAATTTTATGTATTTCATTTTACATGACACCGAATATCTGTTCATCGATTTTTCTCATTAGTACAAACACTGATTGCATGCAATACAACTATCCACAATAAAATCGTTTGCTGTCAAATTTGAGTGATAGATCTATCACAAATTTTTCAAATAACATACATTCCTCTCTCCTGGGAATGAAATGCCAAAAAAAAAGCTCAGAGTTATGTTAATGTGTGTTAAATATGTTTAAATGTTGTTAATGAAAAAAATGTTACAGTATAATTAAATGTTACTGTTAAAAATGTTATGAAACAATGTTGTTGTTAAATGTTTGTTGTTTTAAATGTTAAATGTTGTTACTGTTAAAAATGTTATGAAACAATGTTGTTGTTAATGTTTCTTAATGTTATATGTTATGTTACAAAAAAATGTTAAAATTCTAGTGTTTAAAAATGTTAATGTTAAAAATTTTAATGTTACAAATGTTTAAATGTTAATGTTTTTTTGTTTATACATTTGCCTATAGTAAAGAATAAAAAGATCCGCAAACTCCCAACAAGTAGTTATAATCAATGTATTACAGGCCTGTTAATTTTCCGAACTAATGATTACAATGTAAAGCGAACATCAGGCAATCGGAATTTTTTATTGTCAGATGTTTTAGTATTCATTAATATTTTGCCCATTGAGAGAATTTTAAATGTATTTTCACTATAACTTATTTTAAAAAGTAGTTTAAAACATTTTTATTAAGCCTTTTGATAACAGCTTTATATTTGTTTAACTATAAACTTTACAATTTTATTAAAATGTAAAAATTTTGTAGGGTTTTATTTGATGTTTGTATATTTGACTAAAGTATATTTTGCCTTAAATTCCTGGAAGAATTTTATGTAATTTAAATATGCAAATATTGCTTTCCTTTATATACTGAAAATTATAGTTTCATTATGGGCTTTTGAGAATATCATTTACATTTGCCATAACTTAGTTATATTTGCTTAACTTTTTACATTTGTTATAACTTGGGGTTAAAACTAGACTTGAAAACAATTTTTAAAGATAATAATATTTGAAAACTGCTTTATGTAAATAAAATATTAGTATATGTTTACGAAAAATAATTTGAATACGACCAATTTCATATTTACAAACGAAAAAAAAATAAAATAAATAAAAGCTTTTTTTCAATCATATAACAAATTTCCTTCAGATGAATAACAGAACAAATCTACTATAATAATTTTTAAGCTTAATTTTATCTCTTCAAATATTGATAATTCAGGATTTTAAAATCATGCAACTTTAAAAATATATTTCTTGATTTAAGTATTACTTTATTATTCCTAATTGAAAGATGCATTTTAAAATTGGAACGCTTTGATGAATTTGGATAAACATTTTTTGTAGCGGGAAAAAACAGGTTTATAAATTTATAATTGAGAGAAAATGAATAGTTGATCTTGTTGAAAAATGACACAGGTTATAGAAATGAAATAAATTGAACAAATAAAAAGAATCAACGAATTTGAATTGAGACTTATTTTGTGTTTAATTTCACATGAAATTTGACTTTGAAGATGGAGTTTTTAAAATTTTAATAAATGTTGGACTAGATGGAAGTTTTTAAAGTTCTTAGAATTCCATTATTTTCACAAATTATTATTTCACTTCGTATGTTTATATTGACTGACACTTTACTAATAATTTTGAAATGAAAATTTAGTAATTTATTTCCTTTATTGTTATTATATTCCTGTTTTATTTTGGTATCCAAATTACAAGATATTTAATTATTCTTTTTAAGAAGTTTTCAAAGAATTGAAAAAAATGTGACTGGGTCTGTTCAACCCACCACTGGGCCTAATGAATGAAAAATATGCTACATCATTTTGTTGCTCATGTACATATTTGTTAACTATTTTGTTTTTAACTGTTATTAGACAAGTTATTATGGGATATTTTTTGCTTTGAAATACTTACTACTGTGTCCAAAAAGTAAAACCAATTTTCAATTTAAAATTTCTTTGCTTATGGAATTTCAATTTTATTTCTTTTTTAGATTGCTGGCATTGTCCTTGACATCTGTGTGAAATTTGAAGTCAAAGTATTCATTAGTGTTTGAGTTATGCTTGACTTTCAGAGACGCTAAAACTAATTCCGGTGAATTTTTAATTGAGCAAAGAACTTGCATTAAATTTTGCTTGCGGAAACGTAGAGAATGTTACAGAAGGCATTCAGTGAGCATTCCTATATCGGAAAGAAATGTTTAGAAGTGGTATAAACAGTTCAAAGAAGGCAGAGAACGTGTTGAAGACGAAGAGTGCTCTGGTCGACCCTCAACCTCACCCGCCGTCTAACGTGCAAAGAATTAAAGATTTGGTGCTTGCAAACCGTCGATTCACAATTAGAAACCTTGCTGATGATATTGAAATTTCAAAAGGAATCGTCAATTTCATTTTGGGCGTCAAACGCGTCAAATCTCGATTAGTACCGAAAACACTGAATGCGCCAGCTCACACTGCATTGATTCTTCGTGACGTTTTCGTTAAAAATGAAACCCATATCTCTCCACAACCACCGTATTCACACCGTGCGACTTCTGGCTATTCCCTAAACTCAAAAGATCACTCCGAGTATACCGTTCTGAGTCGATTGAAGAGATTCAACGTGAATCGCCCCGCACTTTGAAGGCCGTCCCTGACGATGACTTTTTAGCGTGCATTGAGGGTCAGAAAAAAAGTTGGCATAAGTGCATTGTGTCCGGATTTTGAAGGCGATGAAATAATTTTGGAAGAATAAATAAATAGTTTTCGAAGAAATTAATATTTGATCTTACTTTTTGGGCACAATAGTATTCTTTAAAGTCCTTGTTCAAGGAAAAAATGAAATTTTTTAAAAGACGTGAATTAATTCATTGTATAACAATACTTGAATAGCGTTCAAAATTATGATTAATAAATAATTGTGAAAAGCACTTTTTATAAAATTCGTAATTTTGCAAGTGGGCAATATTTATTCATATTACTACCACCTAAATACAACTTATTGATTAGATTTCCATTTATTCAGTTAAACAATTTAAATTAAAATTTTTTGCAGGCTATAATTATATATTATAAAGATATATTAAATATAGTTAAAGAAAGAAACCAAACATACATCTTTAGATTACTATTTTTTATCAAAATGCTCATAGAAATGTATACTGCCATATAATTTTGAAAGATACATTATTGGGTGTCCTGATTTGATTTAAGTTGTCCACATCATTTATCGTGTTATAAAGAAAGTTCTATCCGTTTTTCGAGATTGAAATAAAGTTTAGTGAAAAATATATTTATTTAATTAACATAGTAATTCTCATTAACATAGTCATAGTCATTCTTTTCATTAAACATTTATTTTCCCATCAGCTTTTCGATTCCTTTTAAATAAAATTTATTTGGTTTTTTTGCCTTTAAAAAGAACCTTGCTCCATTTTAACCTTTTTATCTTGCAGTCAACCAAAATATTGCAAAGTTATTCTGTAATAAAAATTATTTAAAGTATTGTAAAGTTATCCTGCTTTTATAAAGATAGTATTTTGCTGTAGCAAGGTCAAGAGAATAGGGTGAATGAAGCTTTATTTGCAAGTTAAATTCTTCTAGGTGATCATTTAGCCACTTTTGCAATTTGGTGTTTGGCATAGTTTTGCTGAAATATAACTCCTTTCATGCCATGCAGAAATGTTTTAAGTGTCTTATCTGCTGATATTAAATTTCAGTGGCTATTGTCTGTTTGTCATCTAGCAATTTATGAACTTAGTTAATGTTCGTTTAAAACTAGTTTTAATGAACATTTCCGAGCCTATATCACCAGACAGACATAAGATTATTTCTTGAATGGGGACTATTTCGAGGCTGTTAGAATGGCTTTAATGATGACCAAGACATTGTTCTTTGCTCTTAACAGTATAATAGAGGATCCATTGTTATATCATACATGGTTAGAATATGAGTGAGTGTCATCATGTTTTATAATTATCTTTTGCAAACAGACAGAACTTTCATTATAATCTTAAAAATAGATTAAATGCGATTAAAAGCTGTTCTACTAAAATAAAAAATTAAAACTTTCTGGTTTTACAACACTCTTTGTTCGTTCCTTCCCAACATCATGCTGTACTATACATGACACTTCGAAGGATGGGGGTATGGAGGGGGGTTAGAGGAACCTGGGATATCTACGACTGACCGGAGGAATGGTATTCCGTCCCGAGCAGTGCCAGGGCAGCGAGGTAGAGCAGCAGGCGGTTCTTACTAAGACTAATCCGGCAAGCTATCAGGTATCTGTCTAGTGCCAGGAGAGCTAAGGTGCCGATGTGTGCCGAGCCGAATAAGAAACCCATGAATGCGTACCACTGGCAGCCCCCGTCGCCGAACAGCCACCTGCAACAGACAACACAGTTAGTAAAAACCATCGATTGCACATTATGAAAAAAATTAAAGAATCTCATTAATGATGTTAACCATTATTTTTTTAGTTTTAATAATATGCAACATAACAAATAGACTAGTAACTCCTTAACGGATTATCCTAAATATTCTCGTTACTCATTTTTCACTTCCTACTATTAGTTCACACTCTCAATATACACTGAAGTGACAAAAGTCATGGGATAGCAATATGCAAATTTTCAGATGGCAGTAGCATCGCGTAGAACAGGTATAAATGCGCACTTCTTTCGCAGAGCTTTCATTTCTGTTCAATTTATTCGTGTGAAGAGATTTTGACGCGATGATGATCGCACGACGGGAATTAACAGACTTTGAAAGCGGAATGTTAGTTGGAGCTAGACGCATGGGTCATGCCATTTCGGAAATCGTTAGGGAATTCAACATTCCCAGATCCACTGTGTCAAGAGTGTGCCGAGAGTATGAAATTTCAGGAATAACATCTCACCATGGACAGCGCAGTGGTCGACCGCCTGCACTTAACGACCGAGACCGGCGACTTCTGCAAAGAGTCGTAAATTCTAACAGACAAGCAACACTGATTCAAATAACCGCAGAAATCAATGTGGGACGTACAAGGGACTTGTTTGTTAGAACTGTGCGGAGAAATTTGGCTTTCTTGGGCTATTCCAGCAGAAGACCGATTCGAGTGCCTTTACTGACAGAACGACATCGCTTGCAGCGACTCTCGTGGGCACGTGAGCATATTGGTTGGTCCCTAGATGAATGGAAAACCGTGGCCTGGTCCGATGAGTCACGATTTCAGTTGGTAAGAGCTGATGGTAGGGTTCGAGTGTGGCGCAGACCCCATGAAGCCATGGACCCAAACTGTCAGCAAGGCACTGTTGAAGCTGGTGGTGGCTCAGTAATGGTGTGGGCTGATTTTTCATGGCATGGACTTGGTCCTCTGGTGCGACTGGACCGAACATTGACTGGAAATGCTTATGTTCAGCTACTTGGAGATCACTTGCAGCCATTCATGGACTTCATGTACCCAAACAACGATGGGTTTTTTATGGATGACAATGCGCCATGTCACCGGGCCACAACTGTTCGCGATTGGTTTGAAGAACATTCTGGACAATTCCAACGAATGATCTGGCCACCTAGATCGCCCGACATGAATCCCATCGAGCATTTATGGGACATCATCGAGAGGTCTGTTCGTGTCCAAAATCCTGCACCATCAACGCTTTCAAAATTATGGACGTCTATCGAGACAGCTTGGCTCAATATTCCTGTAGAAGACTTCCAACGACTTGTTGAGTCCATGCCACGTCGAGTTGCTGCTCTTCACCGGGCGAAAGGAGGGCCGACACGATATTAAGAGGTATCCCATGACTTTTGTCACTTCAGTGTATATATATATATATATTGTTCAAATTTTCAATCGTTAATGAAATACTTTTTATTCATCTACTCAAATTGAGATAAATTTTTTTAAACTTGTAGTGTATGACACTGGATGTTAATAGCAATTTTTTCAAATATTAATTCATTCATTAAATTTAATTAATTAATTTTAGTTTTTTTTAGATTTAAGTTGCATGTATCTAATAATAGATGGCGCCAGATGTAAGAGGAAAATTTCAACTTTATTTCTAAAGGACTTTTCTGCAATATCGGGAAAAAAAGTAGGAATTGATTTAATTTTTTTTTTTTTATATATTACTTGTTTATAATCTTTTTGAAACACCACCAGTCAAACATACAATTAAAAATAACTATTGATTGCTTGTTATCATTCCTTATAATAAATAAAATGAAGCTTTTTAGAGTTTCGTTAAGAATGGGACCCATTATTCTTTTAGTTTTAATATTATGCAACATAACAAAAAGATTTAATTCCTTAACGGATTATCCTAAGTTTTGTCGTTTCTCAATTCTTTTATCTTTTTTTGGAAAACCACCAAACAACATAATTAAAAATAACTATCGATTGTTTCCTGTCATTCTTCAGAATAAATAAAATTAAGCTTTTTAGAATTTCGTTAATAATGGGAACCGTTATTCTTTAGTTTTAATATTATGTAATATAAAAAAAGACTTAATTCCTTAAAGGATTATCCTAAGTATTCTCGTTTCTCAAATTTTTTATTATCTTTTTGGAACACCACCAGTCAAACACCATAATTAAAAACAACTATCGATTGCTCGTTATCCTTCTTCATAATAAATAAAATTAAACCTTTTAGTTTTTTTATTCATAATGGTAACCCTTATTCTTTTAGCTCTGGAATTTAGATCCTTATATTTAGACTTAGCCCTTGTATATAGATCCTAGTTAGTAGTTTAGATTTTAGTTAGTAGTTCGGTATCCGCGTTAAACTGTAGATCCCTAACTGATTATACTAAAGTGGGCAAAAACGATGCCTGGTGGTCGAGTAACTAGTGCTGTGGCGTCCGGTACCGCAGGTTTCGTGTTAGTGTCCCGGCGGCTCCATGGATGTTTGTAGTGGTTCGGAATGCCCTTTAGAATTGGGCATGAGATGGATGACAGCCGTACTTTACGATAAACATAACCCGTAAAAAGAAAGCATCTCCTATCTCGAAATCTGTCAGTAGGCAGAGGGCTGTGGCCAACCATGGTGAGGTTGATGAAGTGGTAAAAAATAATGATAAAGTGGTTTGACGCTCTACGGTTAATTTGTGCACACTTTAGGCTAATTAGACCAGCACCAACAGTTTAACGTGGATGCCGAACTACTCACAAACATGCATACCACTGCCAGGTGAACCTGTGATACCAAAGGCCAGAGTGCTAGCCAACTGTCCATCAGGCCACTGTTTATTTAGAATACTCACATACTGGGGAGTTTCAACTGTGCAGAAATACCTAATTTCAACGTGTGTACTCTTGTGAAGTTATTTTTATGAGTAAATTGAAAATGAAAAATATAGTTAAAAATAAAATGAATATTGTGGAAACAAGTAATTTATTTTCATATTAAAAAAAGCATGTTGTAAAAATATAAAAAATGTTTGCAGAAAACAACTTATTTTTTGAATTCAAAAGAGTGTACAATATTAGTAAGAATTAGCATTTAGGAACGGATGAATAGTTTTATTATCTATTGTATATTTTAATTATAACCCACCCGCATAAATTCATAAATCCAAACCACGACGATCAAAAATAGTTGATTTCCTAGAAAAATTCGCTGATGCATTCATGCGAAGTTAGAAGAGAATGCAAATCTTTTGAGCAAATAGAAAAATTGTTTTTATTCTTTGGTCCAAACGGAAAATCAATTCAGCATTATGGAAGTAGTTGAGTGTGATAAAGTTGCTCTGTCTGTTAAGAATTAAGTGAAGATATCAATTTTCTTGAAGCATATTTAAAAATGATTAAAACTCGAAAATGGCGAAGAATAGAATATAAAGAGAAAAAAAAAAGACACTATTTCGCTACTTTTAATTTTATATTTAGGATAAATAGCAAAGGGCTAAAAGTTTAAATTTTTAAAAGGAATTAGACTTCGTATCACAAAAGATTCTACAGAGATTATTATGCATCAATTGTATATTGAATAAATGAAAGGAAATTCTACAATTTGTCAAAAGTTCGCTTAAAATTAAATTGAATAATTGATATGTTACTTTTTTCCATTCTAATTGACTACACTTCAACACGTTGGTCAAAGTTTGCTTAGTTTTCTACGTAAGTTATGTAGGTTATGTTAATTAAACTAATTAATCCTTGTTTAATTTTTAAAAAAATATTTTAGATTAAGAAAATATGTCACGGAATCCTTTTTAAACGAGTGTAGTGAATATTTTTAATTGATATTACATTTATTTAGGAAACATGAAATCCATTATTGATTAGTAATAATTTAATTATTATTGAATAATTATTATTTAAAATACTCAGATATTGGGGAGTTTCAACTATGTAGAAATACCTAATTCCAACGTATGTACTCTTGTAAATTTATTTGAATAAGTCAAAATGAAAAAATATAGTTAAAAAATAAAATGTATGTCGTGAAAAAAAAGAATCGTAGTAAGAAATATTTTATTATCATATTTAAGAAAAAAACAGAATTTTGTAAAAAAAATTAATTAATTTTTAAATTATTAATTAAATTAATTTTAATTAACTAAAATATTTAAATAACTAATTACTCCTAATTGAATAAAAATTAAAAATTAATAATTATTATTAATAATAATTAATAATTAATAATTATTATTAATAATAATAATATTAATAATTAATAATTAATAATAATAATAATAATAAATTTAAAATTAATTTATTATTATACCTTTACAGAAAAAAATCTCATTTTTTTTAATTCTTTGCCCATTTTTGAAAAAAATATAGTTAAAAAATAAAATGTGTATCGTGAAAAAAAATATTGAAAGTAAGAAATGTTTCATTTTCATATTCAAAAGAAAAAAAATGGAGAAAGAATTTTGTAAAAATTATTTTGAAAAAATAATTGATTTGTAAATTAATAATTAAATTAATTAAATCCAATTAATTAATTAATTAAACAATTAATTAATTAATTAAACAAATAATTAATTATAATTTAATAATAATAATACTAAATTTAAAATTAATTTAAATTAAATTAATTAATTTAAAATATTTTTTTATTAAATTTTTACAGAAAGCATCTCAGTTTTTGAATTCAAAAGAGTGTACAATATTTTTAAGAATAAGCATTTAGAAACGGATCACTAATTTTTATTATCTATTGTTTATTTTAATTATAACCCACGCACATAAATTCATAAATCCAAACTTGGACGAACAAAATGAGTTAATTTTCTAGAAAAATTCGCTGATGCATTCATGCGAAATGGCAAGAGAATGCAAATCTTTTGAGCAAATAGAAAATTTTTTTTATTCTTTGGTCCAAACGGAAAATCAATTCAGCATTATGGAAGTGGTGGAGTGTAATAAAGTTGCTCTGTTTCTTAAGAATTAACTGAAGATAGAAATTTTCTTGTAGCATATTTAAAAATGGTTAAAAGTCGAAAATGGCGAGGAACAGAATATAAAGAGAAAAATAAAAAGACTTCAGTTCGCTACTTTTAAATAGGATAAAAGCAAAGAGCTAAAAGTTGAAATTTTTAAAATGCATTAGACTTCGTTTTACAAAAGATTCTACAGATATTATTTATTATGATTAAAAAGTATACTGAATAAATGAAAAGAAATTCTACTACTGTTCAAAAGTTTTCAATTAAATTGAAGAATTGATGTGTTATTTTTATCCCTTTTAATTTTCTACACTTCAAAGCGTTGTTCATATTTTGTTTATACGTAAGTTATGTGGGTTATATTATTTTATAATCTGAGTTAATGTCACATTGGGGAGTTAACATTGTTCCATGGATTCAACAGCAATTTGTAATGATTGGGGGAGGGGAGGCTGTCTTTTGCACTCCTCTCTTCAAATCCAATGAAAAAGCTACAGGTCTACCGATTAAATGCTCATATATCCAATGTTGAATTCGGCAGGGGACCCATTTCTAAAATTGTAGATCATTTAGACGGCAAAGCATTGCTCGGGGGTCACGAATGAGGTAGTAGATCTAAGTTCCACCCCCGTGAAGGCACTTATCTAAAACCTGGTTTAACTTTATTCTAAACATACCTCATCAGCTCAGATATAAAGCTGTTGCCTTTGTTGATGATTGTTTGCCAATCATATTTTTCTAATGAGAATATTTGAAAGCCCAAAATGCATGCTCTGCAATCTGGGAGAGAACATGGATTCATTCCACCTTCCTGTATGCTCTGCGCTTGTTTCATCTATTGTGTATGGTCGTTACTTATGGGCTAAAAATGTCAATATGTAATTTCCTTTCGTTTCTCGTAGTTGTTTTCATATTCCTTATGTTTCTTTTTATTTTATTGCTTGTTGTAGCTTGTCATTGGAAATAAAAATATCCAGCGTCGATATGAAAATGTTGGATATATTTGCTTATAGGCTTTAAAACCGAGATCACTAAGCAAAGCAGCAAAACATTCTAACTATCAGAGAACTCTAGGACATAAATTCTCAACTGTTCTATTCTAACCTAGGTCATTTGGGTTTTTTTTCTAAAGTGCGATTTCTACAAAACATTTCTAAAGGTTCCCAACTTGGGATATGCGCTGCACTGGTTAGGTGAAATTAATAGTAAAATAAAAAATTAATAGGCGTAAATTTAGTTATTGCTTAACGAATGGTTGTCGAACTCCTCACGATGATTACGGATCTGATTTTTTTAATTTCTTTCTATTTTTTCCTTTCATATAAGTGTATAAAAGTCAGCAATTTGAGACATTTGATTAATTTCATAACTGAACTGAAACAAACATAGCTAAACATTACTTCCGAACAAAAATGAAGTCAATGCACCAATGAAGAAGAAGAGAAGTGCAAAAAATGACTTTAGAGTGACAAATCAAGATAAATAAGAGCGAAAAACTTTAGAATACATTATTCCAGGCAACTGATATTGGAGATATTTTGTTTCTAATTTCATTAGATCAGATTTATTATTCTCTACGTTGAAATAATTCAGGATATTTTATTCTGTGAATAAAGTTGCAGATTTATTTTTTAAGGATGAGCTCCACATCAAACACTATCAAGACAAACCCCACCTCTTAAAAAAATATTTACTTTTGAAAAAACAAGCTCTCTGAGTTATTAAAAAATTTCCATGATAAAATTCTTTTCGCGATATTAAAAATGCCGAGCACCATTCAGATTTCTTATTTTTCACATATTTGCTGTTTTGAAAATATATATTTTATGCAAAGCTAAAAAAAAAAGGAAAAAAAATCGCGTTTCCAACTGTTTGACAGAAATCGCAGAGTAAAAAATTTAATGTTTCTGTGGTACTCGAATTTCTTTTAGATTGAATTTTTTTCCCGGAAACCTTGGCAATCATTTGATATCGAAAAAGCAGCCTGTTTTGAAATATCCTTTTCGATCGTTTTAAGATAGAAGAAAAATTAACTAAAAAAAGGAGTTTCAAAATAATTAATTGAGAACAGGAAATAAAAAAATTGTTTTAACTTTAAAACTTGATATAAATTATCAAAATATGTCTATCTTTTTTTTTTAGAAGAAAGACTTACTTTTTTAAGTCTTTCTGTTAAAAAAAAAGAAAAATCTTTGGAAATCTTTTTGGGAAAATCTTTTTGGAGATATCACGTAAGCTTAAGTGTAATTTTCTTATTGATATAAATTTGAAAGTTTATGAATCGTATCGTAAACAAAGAGATAAAAAAAGTAATGCCAAACTGAAACTTGAGTTTTTATGCCGTGTATGGGCTTAACCAAATCCATAGGAATAATGTCCATTCAATTTAGACAGAAGAATACAAAACTTTAAATTCTATTATTGTAGATGGTACTTACAAATTATTTTTACAAAATATGGTGACAGTGCAACATATCCAACAGTAAAAGTGGACCTGCTCCTGGCTGGAGTTGAATTTGTCACATATTTGCCATTATACAGGCTGATAGCCGAGTGACTAATGCTCTAGTGCAAGGTGCCAAAGTTTTCGGGTTCGAGTGCCGGAGGTGCCATGGATGTTGGTAGTTTTCCGGAATCCTATGTAATTGTTTCTAATTATTTAAACCGTAGGTCCTGATTTCATATGACTGTAGAGCGTTGGGCATAAGTCGGGCAATCGTATGCCATAAAAAGACTACATCTCCTGTCTCGAAATTTGCCGGTAGGCAGACGGCCTTGGCCCACCATGGGGTGGTTGAGCCATTGAATACTTGATTTGCAAATCTACGGTCATTTTGTGCACATTTTAGGCTAATTAGACCAAGACCTACAGTTTAACGATTCCAAACCACTAATGAACATTCATGCAACAGCCGGGATTTGAATCTGAAAACTGTGGAACCGAAGATCAGAGCGCTAGCCTTTTGGCCATCAGGCCGCAAGTGCCAATGGAAAAGAAATTGTATTGTGACAAACCAAGATAATTAAGAGCGAAAACTTTTAGAATACATTATCCTAGGCAACCAATGTAGGAGGACTTTTGTTTCTAATTTCATTGGATCAGATTTATTATTCTCTATATTGAAATACTTCAGAATAATTTAATATGTGAATAAAGTTGCAGAACTTATTTTTTAAGGATGAGCTCCACATCAAATACTATCAAGACAAACTTCACCGCAGAAAAAAAAATTTATTTTTGAAAAACAAGCTCTCTGCGATATTAAAAAAGTTTCCATGATAAAATTCTTCTCGCGATATTAAAATTGCCCAGCGCCATTCATTCGCCATACTCAGATTTCTTATTTTTCACATATTTGCTGTTTTGAAAATAATCTCATGGATATTTTATGCAAAGCTGAAAACGGAAAAAAAAAAATCGCATTTCCAACCGTTTGACAGAAGTCGTAGAGTGAAAAATGTACTGTTTCTATGCAACTGGAATTTCTTTTAGATTGAATTTTTTTTCACAGAAACCTTGGCAATCATTTGCTATCTCAAAAGCAGCCTGTTTTGAAATATCACATTCGATCTTAAAAAAAAAAAAATAAATAAATAAAAAAAAAAAGAGTTTATGGGAAAAAAAATTAACTAAAAAAGGAGTGTAAAAAATAATGAATTGAAAACGAAAAATAAAAAGTTATTTTAATTTGAAACTTGATAAATTATTGAAATGTGAATATATTTTTGTTTTTGAAGAAAGACTTAAAAAAAATTTTTTGAGATATTGCGTAATCTTAGGTTTAATTTTTTATTTATATGAGTTTGAATGTTTATGAATAGTATCGCAAACGATGAGAATTTGGTCTGAAACTTAAAATGTGATGTCAAACTGAAACTTTATTTTTTTACCGTGGATGGGCTTAACAAATCTCTAGGCTAAAAAGTCCATTTGAGCTTAGAGAGATTGGTTTGTCGCTCTATGGCCATCTTGTGCACACGAGGGCTAAACAGACTGGGACTTACAGTTTAAAGTAGATTCCGAACCATTAACAAACATCCATGCCACCGCCAGGACTCGATCTTGAAACCTGGGATACTAAAGGTCACAGCGCTAGTCATTTGGCCACACGATTGGGTTTAAAAAGTATACTAAACTTCAGATTCCATTTTTGTGGATTTCCTACCAAATTATGTTGACAAAATGTGGATACAGCATAACATATCCAACTGTAATAGCGGTGCTGGTTAAAGTTGAATATTTACCATATATTTGCGATTATTGTGCAAATAACCTAGTTTAAAATGCCCGGATTTGAAAAAGTTTTATACTAAATTTCTAATAAAAATATCTTATGTATAAACATGGAGCCTGATGGCTTAGTGACTGGTGCTCAGTGCCACTTGTTTGGGATTCGAGTCCCTGCCATGTCATCGATGTCTGTAGTGGATCAGAATAGACTTTAGTCTAATATGACTGTAGAGTGTTGGGCGGACAATTCTATTCCTCAGAAAGGAAAACAACTCCAAGGCAGATGCCCTTGCCCCCTCCCATGGGGCTGTTGTGCCAATGATGACTTGGTTTGTCGCTCTACGGTCATTTTATGCACTGTTTAGGTTAATTAGACCAAGAGCTACAGATGAAAGTGGATCCCGAACCACTGAAAAAACATTCATGCCACCGCCAGGATTCGAACCTGAAGCCTGTGGTACCAAAGGCCAGAGCGCTAGCCAATTGGTCATCAGGCTGTGGTATTTGGTAGAAGTTTTTCGCGTCCAGCTAGCTATAGTTCGACTATAGATTGTGTGGAAAGGTAAACATCCGTTTCAAAAGCTGAAATGGACGAATCGATTACTGATAAGGTGTGCTAGTCAGATATATTCGAAGCAAAACAGTTTTAAAGGGAAAAAAAATGTTTTAAAAATATTATGTAATTTTTCATCAAATTTTCCACATTAACTTAGTTTACGACATTTACAACAACTGTGGGTATAGAAACAACAGTAGTTGCGATAAAATTAGGCATGTGTTCCAAAAGCATGGAACGAGATTGACTATAGTCTAGACGTACACTTAGTCACAAAAGTAAGTATGCAGAGTGTATGTGATGATGTCCTATGAAAAAAAACAGACATACAATATTAGAGTTTTCAAATTAACGATTTATTTCGATTACAGCAAAATCGAGCTTAATAACAAAATGAAAAGTAATTAAAAAATACAAATATTTAATTAGCAAGATGAGCGTAACTTAAAATAGGATGTAATTTACATCATAAAAGTAAGTATGTAAACAAAAACAAAGACATTAATATTGCAAATTTTACTAATTTTTCAAAAAAATTAGTAATTTGTTGGATAGCCTTTGGCCTTTATAACAGCTCTCAATCTAGATGGTACTGATTTTACTAAATTTTGAGTGACAGAAGATGGTTTCTGCCCCTCCTCCAAAAGGGACTTTTTTTGCATAATTCTTAGTTTTGATCTCTTGCTTTCTAATTTGGCGATCGAGATAATCCCACAAGTGTTCAATAGGATTAAGATCAGGTGACTGCGTTGGGGTTTTAGCTGTTTTCGCACGTGATATAGCAGCCATTCCCGAACAACCTGAGCACTATGTTTGGGATCATTATCTTGTTGGAAAGTGAAGGATCCATCGAGTTCCAATTTAGAAGCACTTTGGCTTAGATTATTCTTTAAAATATTCAAATAGCTATATTGATTCATTATTCCGCCGATTATAACTAAATTTCCTACTCCAGTTGCTGCCATGCAACCCCAAACCATAATCGAACCACCTCCGTGTTTTACAGTTCCTCTCATGTTCTTTGGTTCTAGAGCTGCATTTGCTTTCCTCCAAACTTTTTGGTGTCCATATGACCCATGGATGTTGAATTTACTTTCATCCGAAAAAATCGCAGAATTCCAAAAATTTGTGTCCTGTTTTGCATTTTCTTTTTCAAAATATATTCTCTTTTTGCGATTCACTTTGCTAACAAATGGTTTTCTTCGCATATTTGGACCATGGTATCCTGCCTTCCGTAACACACGGCGAATTGTTTCAGGATTGCATGACTTCGCAAAATTGTTTTTCACATCAGTTGTCAATTTTGGTGCTCTTATTTGTCGGATTTTTTTTCACATTTCCAACAATAATTCGCCTTTCTCGATCCGTCAAAATGGACGGTCCTCCTGTTCTTGGCTTGTTTAGAGTATTTCCCTCAGCCTGGAACTATTCTATAATTTTTTGCACTGTTGCAGGACTTTTGCCTATGATTTTAGTGATTTGTCTTTGGGACTTGCTTTCTTTATAGAGCTTTATTATTGCTCCTTTTGATCTTTTGATAATTCTTTTCCACGTGGAGCCATTGGTGAATTGTTGATGTACTTAAAGCTCAAACTTACAAGCTTTGTAGCAGATTTTCTAAACTTATTACTGAAATACGAAAAATCACTCGAGAAGTTTTATTCAGCCTATTTAAAAGTCAAAAATTCAAAGTGCATATATACTTTTGTAATTTAAATTTCTGCTGGTAGTTAACAAAATTACTCTTAAAGTTTTTTAAAATATAATGATTTGGTTTATTTTTCATTACTTTATGACTTGAATCAGAAGCTATAAACAACACTTTCCAAAATAATATTTTTCTTATATTTATTTGAGAACTAGAGCTTTTTCACTTAAGCTATGAGTTGCATACTTACTTTTGTGACTAAGTGTAGTTGCAAACCAAGTTGGATTCAATTGCTACAAACCGCTAGTTATAATGGTTGTTGACTATCGTGTAGATGTAGTTTCCAACTAATTGTAATAATTGTTTGATATAAATAATACAATTTTAATTGGTGAAAATTAGAATTGTCTTATTGTCATTATTAATATTAATATTTAATTAATTGCTTTATTGACATTGTTTTTCCACTTTTAATATTATCCAAGGTTTGATGTGCAAATATTAGAGATGCAACCTTGTGAAATCAGCATTCTTTCTGTTACACCCTACAGTAGAGTAAATCTTCTATAGGAAAGGAAATAACGAACCTTCCTGCAAAGCTGGACGATGCGGAGAAAGGGAATCCGAGGACGATGAGGCCGAGGTCCGAAACGGCGAGGTTGATGAGCAGCAGTGAGGTGGGGGTGATGAGGCCTCGGAACCTCAAGAACATCGCCAGCACCAGCCCATTGCCCACTGTACCGAGGACACCTGCGGAACACAACATACATATATTAAATAAAAAATGAAATCAGTTCTTAAATATTTATATAATGATACTAGAATGTTGTACCTTAGTACCTTTCTCCCCACACTCATAAAAAGAAAAATTTTGCAACGCACCCCTTTTCTCTTATAAAATTAAATATGAGAATATTTTATTCAGTTAATTTATAATGATAATTAATAAATAGATTGTTGAATAGTGTCTTCGTGGAGTAATTGGCTAACGCGTTTGGTTGTTAACTTAAAGTATGGTGGTTTGATCCCACCTGGGAGTGTTAAATGTTTTGAGTCCTGATGGCTGAGTGACTGCCGCTCGGTGCTCGGGTTCGAGTCCCTGCGGTTCCATGGGTGTTTGTTTGGAGTGGTTTGGATTCCAATTTAAACCGTACTTCCCGGTATAATATGGCCGTCGGGTGTAGTAATGACAGCCCTATCTTAAAAAGAAAACATCTCCTGTTTAGAAATCTGCCAGCAGGCAGACGGCCTTGGCCCACCATGGGGCTGTTGCGCCACTAATAATGATGAGAATGATATGCGATTATAAGCAAGGTTGATCAGATTGACGTGGTAAACTTTAAGGAAACATAGAGCAAACAGAAACATGTTTTATTTAGCTTTGTATAAGCTCATGGAATTAATGCAGGAGTAAAAAGAGTGAAGAATTGATATATGGAATATATTTTATGTTATCTAATTTTAATTTTGTTTTTAATGTGAGGGTATCATTATTTAAATTTAGGCACCATATTATAACAAACAATAGAAAATAAAACGACATAATAGAATTAAAATCCAAAAACATTCTACATCCTTTAATATCTCGAAAACTATTTTCATTAGTCTTAATATTACGGTTTGAAACGAATTAATAACGAAAATTAAATTTGATTATATATTAAAGTTCCCTTAAACTGATAATAGAATTTGGAATTAACTGTTGAATATCATGTTTCCATTCTCAGAAAGGTTGCATTTGAAACGGAAATTTGCATTTAATGCAATCAAAGTAATGCATGCCATCGAAAGATTTAAACTGCCGAACCTTAATTTGATAAAATAGTGCGACATTACATGATGTTTAACAGTACGCGAAATACTAAATTAAATAGAAAAGAATAGTTTGCTAATGCAAATTTCAAATGCAAAATAGTTTTATAATCTATTCCTAAAATCCATTCGAAAAGTTATGGGGTTTTCAAACTTTAAGGTCTGAATATATTTTACTTGTTTGGTACAAATTAGAAAAAAAAAAAAAAAATGGAAAACATTTCTGGGGAATTTCAAAATTAGCAATATTTAGTTTAAAATAATTTACATAAAATTTCTGATTCCAGATCTAAAAATATTAAAAAGTTTGATTCATTTAATCATAATGTATTTAAAAGGCCTTTTTAAACTTTTTTTTTATTTGATTGCCATTAAATCTGCTCAAATAGATTATTTCTACCATAATTAAAATGTCAAATGCTCCAGGTGAAATTTATTTTAAAAACAGATTATTTGTATCATGCTCGTTAAAATGTCTGATGATTATTTATTT
This sequence comes from Caerostris darwini, assembly GCA_021605075.1. Taxonomy (NCBI): domain Eukaryota; kingdom Metazoa; phylum Arthropoda; class Arachnida; order Araneae; family Araneidae; genus Caerostris; species Caerostris darwini. The sequence goes on from BPLQ01005472.1 coordinate 213,074, forward strand.
TAAGAAATTTAATATTTGATAATAACTTATCATCACAATTTGTTGTTGTTTCTTATTCCACTTGGTAGACATCTAGATCAAGTCCTTGAACCCAATTGGTCTCATGGAAGGGGGTAAAATATACTTCTGTTGTGTAAACATATAGAGGGAAAGGAAGGGGGGGAGCAGCTTTTGTTGTGATGGACCTCCCGTAGGTAAAAGTCTGACTTGGATCCGTGCCTCTGAAAAAGGGCAGTGCCTTCCGGAAGGAATTTTAGAGAGAACTACCCCACATTTGCATATCGTATGGAAGAAACCCCCCACCAGGTATGTAGAAGTCCGACTTGGCTCCATGACTCCTTTTTACGTGGTAGGGTTGTCAGCCCAACGTCCAACACTCAACAGTCCTATTAGACCGGGATCTACAGCTTAAAATGGATTCCAACTCACTACAAGCATCCATCGTACAGCAGGGACTTGAACCCGGAACCTGTGGCGCAGGGGCGCTAGTCACTCGGCCAATCGATGATAGTTTATCCTCATATAGGCCCTCATCACAATTCAAAACGATTGATATTTGCTGATAATAATAATAACAACAACAACAACACTTGAATCATCAATTTTTAGTTTGCAATTTACCATCAGCAGCAGCATTTGACGCAAGAATCCCATTATGGACCAAAGCCGTCTCCTTAATGGCAGATTTCGAGACAGGAGATGATTCCGTTTTACAGGGTATTTTTGTCAGCCCTACGCCCAAAGCTCTACAATCATATTATACCGGGACCTATGCTTTAAAGTGCATTACTAACCACCACTGACATCCATGACACCGAGAGTTGAACCCGAAACCTGTGGCATCGAGCACCAGTCACTCGGCCATCTAGCCCTTTACAATATACTAATAGTCTTAATTTTTTTAATATAAATTAAACTTAATAAAAAAATCATACCGACCCTCATCATAATTAATGATGACAAGTAGTCAAAGAGTGTGGGGGAATGTGACAGAGTTTTCCCTGGGGATGTGGGGGAGGGGGGGGTAGCTGCAAAGGTAAAAACTTTGAGCGCACTTCAAATCTTAAATTGAGTTTATTTTTAAATGCTTCTTGTGAAATTAATTTTATAGGATTGCAATAAATAATTCCAGAGCTTGTTCCTAATGATTAATTAATTACTCTAAAATTAGGTCATACCTAAATAATGCGTTAATGTGTTCATAAAACCGTAATACCCAGTTACCGGTTAGTTATGCCTTATTACTTTATGTTATGTGGGCACGTAATTAAACAGATTACGTTATGAATGGCGAATGAAGCCATTAATTTAGTTTAGAGTCTCTCTTAACGTTGCTATAGTAACCAAAATATGGGAATGTCGGAATTTAATTTTAAACTATTAGTATTAGAACTGCTTTTCTTTTACTGCGAAGAGAAACAAAGTAATTTTTGACAAAACAATGTTTGATCTAATGCAGATGCAATAAAACCTATCAACAAGAAAAAATTATCTCAAAAAAGATAAACATAAAATAATCTTTATAACGCGAAGAACTTAATTTTTAACGTGACGTAATGTAACTTAATTATTTACATTATCCACAAAATACTTCTTATTTTCCACAAAAAATTTAAAAAAAAAAATACAAATTAAATTTTTATTAATTTATTATGCATTTTTATAAATTTATGTCATTTACTTTAATTATTTTAATATGTTATAAATTTATATTATTTCCTCTTTATTAACGCAACAACCCCGTAATGGGCCAAGGCCATCTATCTACTGGCAGATTTCGTGACAGGACATGTTTTCTCTTTACGGTTTAAGGTTATCAGCCCTAAGCCCAACAGTCATATTAGACCAGGACTTACAGTTTAAAGTGGATTCTGAACCACTAAAAACTTCCATGGCACACCAGGACTCGAACCCGAAGCCAGTGTTCCAGAACGCTAGTCATTCGGCCATCAAGTTCATTTTATATCATTTGCTTGTAATACTATATTTTATAAATTTATATTATTCGCTTATATTTTTTATATGTTATAAATTTATAGCATTAGCTTAACTTATTTTTATAACTTTATACGTTACAAATTTATATTATTAGCTTATCCTATTTTTATATGTCATAAATCAACATTAGATTAGATTATTTCTATATGCTATAAATTTATATTAATTTATATTATTTTATATATAATGAATTTATATTATATGTTTCCCTCAACATGATTTTAAAACCGACCCAAATCAAAGGTGTATTTATCTAAATTCAAATTACAATAGTTCTGAAGTAATTATTTAGACATCATATATTTAAATATTTAAAATTGTTTCAACCTATATTATTACTTCTGAAACAAGGGTATTATTATAGAAAACAATGAATTGTAATTATACTTGAAATTAAACAAAGGTTTAATTTATTTCTTAACAGTTTGATTCTCAATTTATTTTGAAATTGGTTGAAGAATAGATCAGAATCATTACAATGTTAGTTAAAGTTAAAGTTATTTTTTAAAACAATTATTCGATGTATGTTTTAAGCTAATTAATTTTAAATGGTGAATGCAGCCTAATTGTTTCCAACAACCATTTTTAGCAAAAAAAAAAAAAAATGTAATTGATGTAAAATTTAAAACTTTAATTACCTTTGAAAATGTTAATTAAGACTATAAGGATCAGGTAATTACAAAATGCAGAAAAATTACTTATTATTACTTGAGAATATTTTATGATAAATATTCTCAATTGACGCAAGTCTTTTTAAATATGTGTATACAATAGACAGACCTTAAAAATGATATTGTAGAATTTAGAAAATTTGTATCTTTATATGATAAATGAATTTTAATAATTAACTGCTGAATTCTTATTATTTTATTAGAACAAAAAAGAAAATTGTGCGATATGGAAATTTTCCTAACAATTTGTTAAAATATTCAATTAATTACTGTGTTAAGTTTTATCCCAACAATTTATTTCTAAAAGGACATTTGAGCTACTTGTTATGAATTGATATTTTCTGGAAAGATCAAAAGGTAAAGAAAATTCTAACCCTTAATATGCTAGACTTCATGTTGTTGCCGCCAGATGAGAAGAGTATAAAATATTCTTTTTCAAGTATTCTAGATCTTAAACAATAGATAACCTTATTAATTACCTTTTGTTATTCTGATCGGGATACTTAAACATACTACCATAACAGGTAAATTAAACTTTGCTAAATGAATATAAAGTGGCCTGGAGACATGCACATGTTGAGTCGTCTAATCCTCAGTGCCCTTACAGGTGTCGGGTTCGAGTCCCGGCGGTGGCATGGATGTTTTTAGTGGTTCGGAATCCACTTTAAACTGTAGGTTCAGGTCTGTTTAGCCTAACGTGTACACAAAATAACCGTAGAGCGACAAACCAAACAAAACGAAACCTCAGTGCCCTACAGTGCGGAACGGATATCCGCGAGTAATCTATTCATGGAGGGAAAGAGACTGTTTCTGTTGTGATGGAGCACCTGTAATTAGAAGTCTGACTTGGTCCTGAAGAAGGAGGGTAGTGCCTCCCGAGACGACTACTCGCATTTGAGTATCGTATGGGAAAAAACTCTGAAACTCCCACCAGGTAGTGTGACTAACGAGGGAAGATGTTGGACATCACAAACGCCATCGTTTCTTGAAAGTGTCTGCAAGAAAGGCATGAGCGCATTTAACTTCAGTCCTAATGCTCACCTGCAGCGCATGTTGCCACTCACACGCTACAGCAACAGCATATTCGGTTGCAGAATGAAGAAGTTGATTCACTAATTCACTTATAAACGTCTGAAATGGTTACAATAAATTTGCAGGCTATAAACAGGCCATTACCATTGGTGTAACCCAACGAATGTGTTAGGATGAGAAAGGAGGTTGCAAACGCCTCAATGCCATTTTCCATTAACAAATCTCGATACTACAATGTGGTTTCAGTGTAGCAGAGCTCGGGTGATGTAAACTGAGTAACGATGAATCTGTTACATGTGTCATTTTAGTATTGAATTATTTCATCTGCACTTAAAAATGATGTTTGAATCAAATATTTGACATTAAAGCTAAAAACATGATCTTCTTCATTGGCGCAAGAACCCCATGGAGGGCCAAGGCTGTCTACCTACTGGTAGATTTCGAGACAGAAGATGTTTTCCTTTTACGGGTTGCCAGCTTTACGCCCTACTGTCATAGTAGACCGGGATCTACGGTTTTAAGTGGATTGCAAACCACTACAAATATCCATGGCACCATCAGGACTCGAAGTCAAAACCTATGGTACCAGGAACTATAGCGCTAGTCACTAGGCCATCAGGTATCTATAAACTATTAAAAATAAAAATGTACGTACTTGTATCATCGTATTTTAGTATAGGTACATAGAACCTATATATACCTCGCTCTCTTATCTTTCGAATTAATATTAAATATCTTAAAACTAAAAGATTTTTATTATACAAGGAATGAAGTAAAAACCAAAAAATTTACTTTTTGTGCAAAAAAAATTATGCTAAACAATCCAAATTCAATACTCAGAAAGGAGGAAAGTGAATGAGGAATTTTATTTAGTCAAACACTATTATGCACAAAGATACAATTAAAATTGAATTACCTGAAATTGTACATTTCTGAACCAAATAAATAAATTGAAACTAATAAACAAGGACACTATTTCGTGGAATTAATTCCGTACTATCCTAACATTACATATATCGGTTCCCCATCGATTGAAACTTTTGAAATGGAAATGTGCATTCAGCTCTAATCAAAGTAATCAATAGCTGTCGTCTGAGTTTCCGAATCTGTGGGTCTTAATTCAGCGGCAAATTGGCTTGACATGCGAGTGAATTGAACAAGGATTTACGATAGTCTGAGTTAGACAGACATTGGAAGTTTCATCACGGCGTTTCAATCAAGGTTATTTATGCCATTCGTGTAAAGAAAGCAATAATTAATGAAACATTGATAAAACAATCACAGAAACTCTTTGTGGGTTTCTGGCTCAAAATTATCTAATTAATCAAACTGTAAGAAACAAATAAAAAAAAAGAAAATTATAATGGAATTAATTTAATTTCATGAGTGTAAAAATTATAAATGTTGTTTTCTGAAGGAACTTATTTATTTTAAAACAAATATTTACTTAATTAAATTAAAATTGAATTTATTTACAACCACGTATTAACGATCATCATGTGTAGGCAATCTTATTCTTTTATTCTTATTTATTGTTCTAAAACTGTGATCTCTTAAAAAATCTCTAATATGATATCACGCTTTACCAAAGCGTGAGTTGCCAATCTTTTCTTCTTCTTTTTTAACAATTAAAAACAAAACTTTTAACTCTTTAATATACATAGAATACACAAAAACCTAATAATTTTAAAAATAATAATTTGAATTTATTTTATTGTAAATTATAGGAAACCCTGTTCAATAAAAAATATTTTCTAATACTCAAAATTGTATTTTATTTGTTAAGTTTGTAAAAATTTTCATTTAATTTTTAAAATTATTTCCGAGTATGTTAAAAATTGTGCACCCAGTTTGAATTTCTTATTATTGTAATTTGGAAAAAAGTTTTGTTTAATAGTTGAACATTTTACCCACTGAAAAACTTAAAAAAATGTAACGGAAAATAAGCACCACATTTAACGGAGAATCTTCTCCGGATATTCCCTACTTCCTACATTTTTTATAGATAAGTAAAGCTTTCGAATAAAATCCCTGGTGATCATTTACAAGAAATGGGGGTTGAAAATAGCCTGGAAATGATTTGTTTTTTATCCAATATCTTGAATCTCTATGGCTATATTTCGTTATATAGATATCACAATATGCCCATACTTGTGTGTGTAGGAATGTCTTTATTGCATATAGTCCAGGAAATACAATACTTTTAACTAGTATTTTTTATTTAAAGAATTCAACAATATTAGCTCAACAAAGAACTTTCAATTAATATGATGCATTACTAATTAAGAAAGAAGAGCAGGGAAGCAAGTTCTTGATGATTTGAATTTTGGTGAAGCTCCGTGGCTGCGCAGCAACAGTTAGCTTCTATCTAGGATTGTCCATTGGAAAGATGAAAGAGCATTGCTGGGGAAGGAAAGCGGTAAAGACTAAAATGAATCTTGCCCAAATATTAAAAGAAAGTTTAATAGAATGAAGGGTTTTTTTATTATTATTATTTTAATAATAAGTGATGAAAGTAATTAAAATACAGGGAAGAGAATTAAAATAAAATGAACGAATAACTGGAAGAGCACAAAAATGAAGTTAAATATACTGGGTAGAGAGATTGCAAAAGAACTAAAACAGAAATGATTAAATCGTTGGCTGGGTGAGAAAGAATCGCTAGATAGTGTTGAAAACTTAACAGAATAAACGAAAATAAACAACCTGAAGCGCGGTCCGAGAGACTGCAAGAGCGAACCGGGAAAAAGTGAAAGCAAATCGCAAACTTCTTGTTGAAGTAAGTCAGTTTATATGCCCTTCCACTGGCGCTACATTTGAATATCACTTTGCATGCAACTTGAATCATTGCATAAAATAATCATCAGCAAAAGTCACAGTGAATCATTCTTGAGAATAATCCTCTTGTTTTAGGTTCGACCTTTATCACCCTGCATAGAGAAAGAAGTAGGGCCTTAAAATTTAAAGTTCCAAGCACACAGCTATCTGAGTTTCTGATATAAGGTTGTTCAGTTCATATCCCCAAATAATGTTCCTTAAATGAAAGTTCTCTTTGTTTAAGCCAATGACGAGCATGACAAATCTGAACATCAGAAAGGAATCAGAAATCTGAATGTCACCAGCCTCCACAATATTTGTGGTGGCTATTTCCAGATGGGGTATTTTGGAGATGCCGTTGCCAGACTGCAGTGGCATCAATGTTGAACCATAGAATGAAAGATCTCTCTCTTTACACCTGGGATGGTAAATCAGAACACCACAATGTTCCAATTGTGTTTGTGAAGGCTGAAAAAATGTAATTACTAGATAGGACCTCTTGGAGATGGTCTTTCTAGACTACAGTGGCACAAAAGACCAATACTGATTTATTGAAGGAAAAGTTTCTCTCGTTACGCCTCGGATGAGCATGAGAACTCAGAACCCTAGAATGTCTCCCGCTGTGTTTGCGCAGTCTGGAAAAAAAAATGAAATTTCTGAATAGGGCATTTTGGAGATATTCTTTCCCGACTACAGTGGCACCAAACATTAATGTTGATTCATTGAATGAAAATTTTCTTTCTTTATGCCTTGGATGAGCATCAATACTCAGAACTCCAGAATGTCTCCCACTGTGTTTGTGGAGGCCTCACTGTGTTTACTAGATAGGGCATCTTGGAAATACTTTTGACAGACTCCAGTATCACTAAAGACCGAAATTGATTCATCGATTGAAAATTTAATCTCTTTACGCCTGGGATGGGCATGAGTATTCAGAACTCCAGAATAAACTGTGTTTGTGGAGGCTGGAAAAAATTAAATTACTGAATAGGGCATCTTGGAGACACTCTTTCCAGACTATAGTTGCACCAAAGGCCGATGCTGATTCGTTTAATGAAAGTTATCTCTCTTTACGCCTGGGATGAGCATGAATACACAGAACATCAGAATGTCCTCCACTGCGTATGTGCATGCAAGAAAAGAACGAAATTACTTGATAGGGCATCTTGGAAATACTCCTGACAGACTACAATGGCACCAAAGAGCCATGTTTATCCATTGAAGTGTTGATCCTGATGTAAACGAGCTCATAGGCTAATGCGACTTTAAGAAACAAAAATGTTTTCTCATTGAAAAAGAAATGCAGCTTTAAAAAGACCTTTGTAAAACATATTCTAATCAAATAACTATTTTGTTATACAGGATTTAAAGAACAAATCTTTTTTTTTCAATGCTCTGAGATAGTAAAATATATGCTTAAATAGTGATTAAATAATTTTTTATAAGATCGTTTATTGTAGTTTTTCGTAACAGTTCTGTGAGTTACTGATGTGAACTATATGTAGACTTCACTTATTTCATCGCGGATTCCAAAGACTCACAATAATATGTTGTGCCAAAATTTGAAATTAGACTATATCAATTTTTTCTAAATGTTGATATTTTGAATTTTACACGAGTTTCTAAAATTCCAGCATAGAAATAGATTTGTGTCCTATTTGCAATGGCTGGTCATGTCTTTCATCTCTAAAAATCCAATTCCCAAAAATGTTTTCTCAATGAGTATTTTTCCAGAAATTTCAAATCCATCTTCAATATTATCACAAATATGAATAATACTTTTTTAATCCTCAAGCCTACAGTTTCCTTTTCAAAGAGAATAGTAGAAAGTGCTGTACATGAATAGATATCATAAAGGAAAAAATACTCGAATAATACATTTCATAATAAAATGAACAAATTGAAATAATTACTTTAGAAAATATAAAAATATTTAGACATAATAAAATGAACAAAACTGTGCAAAATATTTGAAAAATAGATGGATTTTAATTTTTAGTGGGAGCCACATTTGACAAAGAGGTGAATCTGTTTTTTTTTTCATATAACATTAGAAAAGAATATCCTAACTGATTAAAAATTGTTGTTTCTTATCTCACTTGGTAGACAGCAGCATCTAGACAAAGTCCAAGAACCAAATGGGGTCTCATGGATGGATTGAAAAGCGTTAGGTGTTGTGATGGAGCATCCGTAGGTAAATGTCTGACTTGGCTCCAAGTCGTTTAAGAAGGAGGGCAGTGACTTTTAGGGGGACCGATCCCGCATTTACGTATCGTATGAGAGAAACCCGGAAACTCCGACAAAGTAGTCCGACTAACGTGGGACTGAATGACCGAGTGTCTAGCGCTCTGGCGCTCGATGCCACAGGTTTCGGGTTCGAGTCCCGGCCGTGCCATGGATGTTTGTAGTGGTTCGGAATACACTTTAAGTCCTAGTCCCATATGACTGTAAGAGCGTCACGGATCCCAGTTAGACTTCTCTCACCCACATCATTCCCAAACTATATAGAGGCAACTCAGCTCTAGGCGCAGTGATGTGGTATGGTGTAGTAGTATTCCGACTAAGGAGGCAAGATGCTGAACATTACAATGATCATCGAGTGTCCTGGTTTTAGGAAACATTGTCTACAACAAAGCAGCTAGCGGATTGAACCTACCCCTGAATACTCGTCAGCGGTGGACGTTGCCACTGAGCCACGTGTCGGGCTGATTAGAAATTAAAAGATTCTAATCGTTTTCAAAAGAATATTTATTTTTTATTCCAAAAATTAATTAGATAAATTTATTTTCCTTTTTAATTATTCAAATTTTCGCACAAATCAAAATATAAAATATTGATCTATATAATAACACCTGAAATAAAAATTTTAATTAATTTTTGTGTTTCTAATATTATCCTTTCAAAAAATATGAAACATTGTTTAAGTGTTATTGTTTCAATTCTGCATTTTTTTTGGGGAAAAAATGCTTCAATTAAGTTAATCAACATTTTCACTATTATAATTAACAATTAAACTTTTTTTTAGAATCAAATTAACTTCTGCATTATAGTAATTAAACATCTTTTTACTGTTTGGATTGTTTTGTCTCTTAACAATCTTGAGAATATATATATTTTTTTTGTTTTATTTTAAGAGATCTTTTATTGCCACTCAAATATGAAGTGTTTACATTTGTTATTAATTAAAACACTTACAAGTTTTTATAAGAGGACAAATGTTTTTCTAAAAAATGAGGAATAATAATTCGGTTTTGAAGTATTTTGTCAAAAAATAACAATTCTTTAAAGTGTTAAAAAAAATCTACTTCAAAGTGTATGTATTAAAAAAAAAAATAGAATCAATTTTTTTTAATTCTTATTATTTTGTTAATCTAATAAAAGGGTTTAAATATCTATCAATACCCTTACAGGATAATTTTGAAAAATCTTCAGAGCCTTAAAAAATGTTAAAAATCAAAGTTTTTGCATACAAAATACAAATTTATCTGAACAATTATGTTGGCAAATGTAAATTGCATTGTAGAGGAATGGTTATAAGAAATTGATTACCTTTATAAATATTAACTAAAACATAATCACAAAAAAGGAAAGCATTAATGTGTGTAAGATGAAAAAAATTTATAGTTTTGGGTATTGAAATTAGGAAAATTTCATGGATGTTTGAAAAATCGTATAAAATAAAACTATGTAACCATGATTCCACCTATGCAACCATGTTTCCTGCAGCGCACTGCAAACGTGCCCCTTGCGGCTTACGGAAGAAATCGTCAGTTGGCATAGAGTGTCTCACCCGAGAGGACGCACGGCGCAACTGGCGTTGAATTACAATCTCTCATCCCGAGAACTAGAAGTGCAATTCTTCAATTCATCTTTTGTTGCATATCGTTAAATAGAGAGTTTTTGCATACCGTATTTTTATCGTCCGATATTTTTCTCTCCCTAGCGCGCATGCTCATAGGGAATTGCGCATTGGTATCTGAAACAATGTTTCCTATGAGCATGTGCTCTAGGGAGAACAAAATATCGGATGATAAAAATACGGTATAAAAAACTCTCTAATATGACACATGTATGTTAAATAGTGTTCATAGTTTATTGTAGTGTTAATGTCGTATTTATGTGCTTGTAAAAATAAATCTGTGTATTATTGGACTTGCGACTTGATTCAACACCCAATTCCATCTACACAAACAAAACGACACATCTACTACAAATATTTATTGTTAAAAAGGTTGAAACATGTTTTAAACTTTTGCATTATAAGCATTAATTATTATTATAATTTTATACCATTGCAAGAATCGGTGGATTGCAAAATTATTTGATTAAATTACTTTAAATTAATTATAATTCTATTTTAAAGAATTTAGTAACATATTAGATTATTTAAACATTTCTAAAAACCAAAATTATATCAAATATTTAAGAATGTCTGACACGTAATAGTGAGGAAAATTGGCTAGCTGCCAATTTGATGAATTAAAAAAAAGCGGTGTAATATTAGGATTAAGGTGATTTCGAAATTTTTTTTGTTCAGTTCTTCTTTCGTGTAGTTGGAAGAAACAAATTCCTCAATAACTATTTCTCTTTCAAGATTGCTTTGCGCCACTCTTAAAGTATACAAATACTTCCTATACAAATAAAGAAATCGTCCAATCCCGTCTTTAAGGCAAATGTTTACTTAAAATCGATGGTAAGCTAATATTAGCTGTTAAAATAGGAAGAAAATAGCGACAATCTTTCGAAAATGGAGCGCTAGTCACTCAGCCATCAGGTCCCAAATAGTTAGAATAGATAATTAAATATCCTATAACTATATGCTACATAGCTTGCCCTCTGAATCTAAAAGCATAATATTTGTAATTTTTAATTTTGAGGACAGCAGATTAGAATAATACAAAAATATTCATACTTTTTGTAATAAAGTATCTTTGTTTAAAAATAATCATTTATTTTTGTCTTGTGATTTTTTTGTTCTAATGCAGCTCGCAAACACTTAGACAATTGTCTTTAAGGCCTAAGGCACCGACGTTACTCACTTAGCATTACCGTGTAGTTTGAAGATAAGCTACGGACGCGGAGTAACAATGCCCCCACAACGTTCTACGATCCTGTTAGACAGGGACCTACGGTTTAAAGTGGATTCCGAACCACCGGGACTCGAACCCACTCGAGCCCTTCACGCCCCTGTCTTGTGATTTTAAAACAGGGCATTTTTCTCCTAGGCTATTTGTAGCATCGAAACCCAGGTCCCCGTTCATAGGGGAAGTCAACGCCCTATGTCCCGTAAACATCCTGTCTGTGGGGGTGTCTGGCAGGGGGTGAGATGACGAGAAAGAGAAAGGAATGTAAGAGAGGGAGTTGAACAACTGTAACCAAAGAGAAAGGTTGTGCGGTCAGTTCATCCTCGAGTGTGATGGCTGCCTAAATAAAAGAGTTCAATAAGTGTAACTCCAGAGAGAGGTTGTGTGGTCAGTTCATCCTCGAGTGTGATGGCTGCCTAAATAAAAGAGTTCAATAAGTGTAACCCCAGAGAGAGGTTGTGTGGTCAGTTCATCCTCGAGTGTGATGGCTGCCTAAATAAAAGAGTTCAATAAGTGTAACCCCAGAGAGAGGTTGTGTGGTCAGTTCATCCTCGAGTGTGATGGCTGCCTAAATAAAGGAGGTTAATTTATACAGTCCACATCGTGTGTTTATGATTTGAGTCTTTATTTGTGTGTGTGACCGAGCTATCGAACACTATTTCAAACTTCGAAAAATAATTATTCCTAAAAGATGCCACTATTTTGCAGTGCCTCAAATATTTCTTTGTGTAAAGATGCGAAAAATTGAAGTTCACGATACAAAAAGAAACACGTTCCATTAAAGTAATTTGCGAAATAAACAAATTCCACAAAAATATTTCATTCGCAGAAGTAAATATTTTGAAAAATCAAACATTAAAGTCGAAAGAAAAAAAAGTTTAACGAGTTTCATCTACGAATATTCTTTTTCTTTCCTTAAGGCTAAATGGGTGAAATGGAAGAAAAAAAAAGAAAGACCTTTCTAATGAAAGCAAACAAAGTCTTATCGAGAAAAACAAACTAACAAGCAAATGTAAACATGTTTTTTTTAATGGCTTGAGCATCAGAACTTAACTAATCACTTTATTCACACGGATTGATTTTTTTTAAAAATACTTTATTTTTATTCAAAACACTTGTGTTTAATCTACGAAATCCTTCTTTTAATGAAGTATCCTATGAGAATTTAAAATGCTTGTTAATTTTCTCACGATGAAGCAAAATTAATTTTTATTACAATTTTAAAATAAAATGTTGTCTGTAATATTATTTAAAATTAAATAACATTAATGGCAGAAAATTTTAAAATATTTTTTACATCATTAGAACAGATAAAATAGCTCGACTCAAGTGCGCAGCTGGTGAGTATTAGAGCGGAGGTTCAAACCGCTGTGCCGGTTTTGCTATAAACACAATTTCAAAAACGATTAGATTCGAAGGCGTTTGGGATTCGCATCTTGCCTCGTGAATCGGACTACCTGGTTTGAGTTTTCACCCATTTGATACGCAAATGCAAGGCAGTTCCCCTTAAAAGTCCTACCAGAAGGCACTGCGGTCCTTCTTAAGCGACAGAGTGCCAAGTCAGACTTCTACCTACGGGTGCCCTATCACACAGAAGCTGTCCCTTTCCCTCCATTAATGAGTAGATTACGCAAGGGATGTCCGTTCCGCACTGCAGGACACTGAGGATTAAACACTCACACAGATAATATGAATCAGAATCTGTAAATTACGTCATTAAATGTGAATGTAATGTGACCAATGTGAATTAAATGAAGGAAATGTTGTTCTAATGCAGCTGGCAAACACTTAGAGAATTGTCTTTGATGCCTTAAGGCAAGCGCTGCACTACCCACTGGCGTTACTCACTTAGCACTACCCAAGAGGTGCGTGCAGCTTGAAGATAAGCTATGGACGCGGAGTGACAATTCTCCCGCAACGCTCTACTATCATGTTAAACCGGGACGTACTTTACACTACAAATTGGATTCTATACGGTCCACCACAAATTTAAAGTGGATTTCGGACCACTACAAACATTCATGGCACCGCCGGGACTCGAACCCGAAACCTGTGGTACCAAGTGCCAGAGCGCTAGCCATTCGGCCATTCAGGCCCAATGAATGTAATGTAAATAGAATAAAATAATAATATCAATTTTCAGATATTTTGCTTGAATGCACAAGGCTTACAATATTTAACGTATTTTGAATTACATATGGACTGCTATACAATTCTTATAACGTGTCAAAGAAAACACGAAACGCTCCTCCTCCCCCCCCCAATTATTAATTCGCTAACCTGATTGAACCGATTTCTTTAAATTGCAATGCATCTTACCAATGGGAATCGAAATCTTTTAAAGGCAGCTTAGTAAGGGAACGGACTGTTGTAGAAAGTTTTAAAAGTTACATATAACAAGTAATATATAAACAAATTTTTAAAGTTTCCAATTCCTACTTTCTTTCACTCTATTGCAGAAAGACCTTTATAAATAATTTTCATTCATTTTTTTAAGTATCTGGCGCCATCTATTGGTAGATATATGCAACTTAAATCTATAAAAAAACTAAAATTAATTGATTAAATTTAATTACTGAATTAATATTTGAAAAAAACTGTATTAACATGCAGTTTCGTCCATTACGAGTTAAAAAAAAATGTGTTTGAACTCGAATGGATGAATAAAAAGTATTTTATGAACGATTGGGAATTTGGACAAGATATATATAGGGAGAGTGTGAGCTAATAGAAGGAATTGAAAAAAGGGATTTGTTGCAGTTTAGATAAAAATCGGAAGAAATTTATTTGCCGTCATTGGAGAGAAAAAATAAAACTCGGTCTGATGTTGGATTTCGGTTCCAAATCAAAGGATTAAAGAAGTTCTCCAAAAAACAACTGAAGATTCGCTCGTAAATCGACACAACAGAGCTTGTTTTTTAAGATCAAAATGCAACACCTGGGGAAAAACAGACATTCCCCAAACGTTCCAAATGTGGACATTTTAGATGAACGAATCATACGTAGGATTTTATTAAAATGCAGTATTCTAATCATTTAAGCGTATAAATAATTCAAAGAAACAGCTTAAATGGAACTATGAAATAAAAATCTGTTTCTAATTATGTATTTAACTCTTTTCCTTTTTAATTGGCGCAACAATCCCATGATGGGCAAAGGTCGTCTATTAACCGGCAGATTTCGAGAAAAGATATGTTTCTCTTTTTACGGGGTAGGGCTGTCAACACTACGCCCAAAGCTCTGCAGTCATATTAGACCGGTATCTACGGTTTAAAATGGATTCCGAACCACTACAAACATTCATGGCACCGTTCGGACACGAACCCGAAACCTGTGTCACCGATCTCTAGTCATTTATCTTTTACAGGGTAGAAAGAAATAGAGGTTTTTTTTAACTTTATTGCTTACAAAAACAAATTACTTTGGATTGTAACTATGATTTATTTCTCCTACTTTTTTCAAAATCATTCTTGCTAGAAAAATCTTCTATTTCTGCTTTGTTGTCACAACAGCAGATGTCGATTGACTCGCAGCTCAGCTGTTATGAATGCACTCAGTTAACAAGCAGGAGGACTCAGAATCGACTGACGGCGTCTTCAGCCACTGATTTCAAAAACGCATTATTTGTGACAATGTATATAAATATCTCTCATTGACAGTTGGGCTGCCTGGCAGGAGTATTTTCTTGGGGTTTCTTTTTCTTACAAGATAAGCAAATGCGAGAAAATTACCTTATAATCTGCCAGAAAGGCAAGCTGTTCTTGCATACCATAAGCAAGCAAATGCGAGAAAGTTACCCTTATAATCTGCCAGAAAGGCAAGCTGTTCTTGCATACCATAAGCAAGCAAATGCGAGAAAATTACCCTTATAATCTGCCAGAAAGGCAAGCTGTTCTTGCATACCATAAGCAAGCAAATGCGAGAAAGTTACCCTTATAATCTGCCAGAAAGGCAAGCTGTTCTTGCATACCATAAGCAAGCAAATGCGAGAAAGTTACCTTATAATCTGCCAGAAAGGCAGCTGTTCTTGCATACCATAAGCAAGCAAATGCGAGAAAGTTACCCTTATAATTTGCCAGAAAGGCAAGCTGTTCTTGCATACCATAAGCAAGCAAATGCGAGAAAGTTACCCTTATAATCTGCCAGAAAGGCAAGCTGTTCTTGCATACCATAAGCAAGCAAATGCGAGAAAGTTACCTTATAATCTGCCAGAAAGGCAAGCTGTTCTTGCATACCATAAGCAAGCAAATGCGAGAAAGTTACCCTTATAATCTGCCAGAAAGGCAAGCTGTTCTTGCATACCATAAGCAAGCAAATGCGAGAAAGTTACCTTATAATTTGCCAGAAAGGCAAGCTGTTCTTGCATACCATAAGCAAGCAAATGCGAGAAAGTTACCCTTATAATCTGCCAGAAAGGCAAGCTGTTCTTGCATACCATAAGCAAGCAAATGCGAGAAAGTTACCCTTATAATCTGCCAGAAAGGCAAGCTGTTCTTGCATACCATAAGCAAGCAAATGCGAGAAAGTTACCCTTATAATCTGCCAGAAAGGCAAGCTGTTCTTGCATACCATAAGCAAGCAAATGCGAGAAAGTTACCCTTATAATTTGCCAGAAAAGTCAAACTATTCGTGGTATTTATAAGTGGAACTCAAGTATACCGATGCTCAATAAATGAACAACAACAAAAGAAGTTGATGTTGTTGGAAAAAAATAATGCATACTCTTTCCGTGTTAATTACATTATTAATTTTCTCACCATTTTCTAATGTCTAAATAACTTTAAATTTGACTTGACCCATTGTAAACTTGGGTTTTTGTCATTTTCATGATCTTTTCATTATTCCACTTATTCATGCCACTATTTATTCATCAGAAATATTTTCACTGCAAATGCCCATTACTTAACTGCAGATAAGTGTACGTCGTTAAATAAATTACACTGGAGGCCCTCAGAATTTGAGCTTCTATCTAATCATCAAGGTAACATCTAGACTGGTAGTTGAAATGCTTTAACGAGAATACTCTAAAATGAAAACCACCACAAACGGAAAGATTTAATTGCTAGTAAATGTAATTAAATGCACAGCAATATAACTAATAATTTTGTTTACTAAAGAATTTGTGGAAAATTTTTAATTATAAAATTTTATGTTTAAAGCAACTGCCATGCTTAGAAACTTTAATATGGAATAATGTGCCGCATTTTTAGTTTGATTAAATTATTTGGTGAGAAAGTCGAATCAGTATTGCTCCTAAGAAAGAAAGACATCAAATTAACACGATACAACGCCTAAAAAATCATTTATTGAAAAAAGCAATTGCCAAATTGCAATCGCAATCGATTTTTTTCTCATACACATAACACAAACCTAAAGATTCTTTGAGGACGACAATCCTCTACTTCAATTTTGATGAATACATCGAAAGAGATTCTGATTGATGTACTGAATTACGTGATATATGTAATAATTTCCACCAATTTTATATCCACTGACATGAAATTACGAATCCAAAGTAAAGCGGATTGTTGTTTAACAACAAAGGAAGCAATATACGAGATGGCGGGTTTCTTTTGCAACCTCATCTTTATTGATTCTCTTTTAATGTCTCTTAATCGCACATCGATACTGCTGGATAATGCAGTTTCTTGCCAATGCAACGAGTTGTCATGGAAATAAGGAAAAGAAATACAATTTTGCTGTTTGTTATCAAACTTACAAGTTCCATTTATTCGTTCACTATTATTAATGATTAGAAACCTTATAAATAAATTATTTATTTTGCAGTAAGTAAAATAATATTTACGCTTAGCAACAAAAAAAAAAGCTCTTTATTTATTTATATGAATGGTGTGCACATAATCAGTTAAAGTAACAGATGTATATAATTTTGTAAAAAAAGACCTAATCTAAATTTACTTAAAAATATAGGGGATTGAATTGGTACTTTTTATAACATTATACGTGGAAGACAATTCAAAATATACATAGAACATAATATATGTAAAGTGTATAATATTTTTCAATAGAAAATAATCTGAGATGTAAATTACAGCTTTATTCAAAATGAAAGAGCAGATTTTAAATTTTTAATTACAATGAACGGATCAATAGATGGCGCCACATATTACACATCAATGAATAAAAGAAAGTTCAAAGTAATTTTATATATTCAACGACAGCACCATCTGTTATGCGACAAATGCTGAATGCATCTGCGCCTTCATTTTGAATGCTCCGTATAATATCTTAGTAAGGAAAAGCTCTGTTTATGCTATGTAAGAAGGTTGAGATGAGTGATGTAAGTTGGTTAGGACAGATGTTTCTAATTTAAAAAAAAATTAAGAATAAACTTTAAAATTTAAAAGAACTACAGGATTATTCAAAAGGAAATAGCAAATTTACCGTTTGTTGCATATCAAATAGTGTTCATACTGAATGCATAAATAACCTTGAACTTTCATCTATCCATTCATGGGTAATATGTAGTTCATTATTAATCTGTCCATTGTATATAAAAATGTAACATATGCTCCTTCATTTTAGATAACTATGTATTTCTAATTTACCTATATTTATTGACATAAAATATTTTATAATATAGTAATCAGTCTATAGATATATTCGTCGTAGTTTTAACTTTCACGTTTGATTTTTCTGTCCTTCCGTGTTCTGTTCGTGTGTTTTGTTATGACATCCAAGGAAATATGTTCGTGATTAAAACATAATACATGATTAAATAGTGCATTTCATTTCATCAGAGATTCCAGCATTTTGTTCCTAATGAATTTATGCTGATATGGACCATGAATTCGTTAGGCATTTTGAACATATTATAAGGAGATGGATATGTGGATCAACATTGGCTCCAATTACTACCACAATAAGAATGAGGATTCCAAATATCAGGATCTAAGGATTAGAACTCTCTACTTTCATCTCTTTAAGGCTAATGGAACCCATACACAGTACAGTAAAGGTCATTTTTTGTTCGGCTCATTTAGTTCAATTCAAAATTGTATAGTTTTCGAAATGACTTTCATTAGCCCTGCATTAAACACGAAGACAACACACCGCAGCATACACGAAAAAAAAATAACTAATTAAAATTTTTTTCAAGTATCAACAATTATACCAATTATGAGAATATAGGTCGCAAAAACCAGCTATCTCTCCATGCCTAATAAAGCCTACAAAAATATATGCAAGCGAAGTTATGCTTTATTCAGTTCGGTTAAGTTTAATTCAATTCAGTTCAATTTAAAACTTTATAGTTTTCCAATTCAGTTTCACGAGATCTGCACTAATATCTATGTTACAACACGTCCAAAATAAAACGGTAACTGACATTTTTTTTAAAATTTCAGCATATATATCAAGTATGAGAATATTTTTCCAGAAATATATTTTAAAAAGTGTGGAGTCCTGTACTACAGGTTACAGGTTTACTGAAATATAATCTGGCCGAATAAAAAAGATAACTGCAACCACGCAACGCCAAAATTTGATTCCATTTTCCACTGAATATTTCCCGTTTCCATATAAAGTCAATTCAGCTGAAGAATTCAATTTACGTGGATCGAATGCTTCACAAATATACTGTCCATTTTTTTTTTAATATTCCTTTCCACATTTGAAAGCCTATCATATGTATAGATGTTCTAAATAATATTTCGAACGCATTCCTACAACTCTTAGAATATGAAGAAGAATGCGAATATAAGTCAGACATTTCTCATAAATATTTCTGGGAAAAACAGGCGCATAAGCACTTTATTTTTTGAAATATGCACTGCAGAAACATTTGTCACAAAATATTTCTGGGAACATCTGTCATAATATAGTTTTGTTCGCGCAAGACGAGTTTGTAACTTCAAAAGGAAAAACAAAAAGCAGTATAAAATCCTAGATGTTAAGTCTAAAAGTGGGGCCTGATGGCCGAGTGGCTACTGCTCTGGCGTTCGGTACCACGTATCGGGTTCAAATTCAGGCTTTGTCCATGGGTGTTTGTAGTGGCTCGGAATCCACTTTAAGCCGTAGGTCCCGGTCCTAATAGGATCGTTGAGCGCTGCGAGGGCATTGTTACTCCGCGTCCGTGGCTTACCATAAATTTATACGCGCCCCCTGGGTAATGCAAAGTGAGTAACATCGGAACAGCTCTTATGGCGAAGATCATGGTCTATTTGCCAGCTGCAATAGAAGGAAAAAAGTCTAAAAGTTAAAGGATCCTTTTTAACTGTAACCATTGGTAAGAATGTTTGACTTTACGTCGGAAATATTCAGTCCCCGTTAAGGCTTAAACATAATAAATTCTTTTCGATATATGTTTAAAATATACAGAATCTGGTTCCAAAGGTTTATTGAAATAAAATCTTGCTGAACAAAAAAAAAAGATAACTGCAACCATGCAACGCCAAAATTTGATTCCATTTTCCAGCGAATATTTCCCGTTACCATATAAAGTAAATGTAGCTGAAGAATTCATTTTACGTGGATCGAATGCTTTACTGTCCATTTTTTTTTCATAAATATTCCGCTCCAGATTTTGAAGCCTATTACATGTATAGATGCTCAAAATAATATTTCGAACGCATTTTCTATAACTCTTAGAATAGGAAGAAGAATGCGAATATAACTCAGAGAGTTCTCATAAATATCTCTGGGAAAAACAGGCGCATATGCACTTTATTTTTTGAAATATACACTGCAGAGACATTTGTCACAAATATTTCAGGGAACATCTGTCATAATATAGTTTTGTTCTCCGAAAGAGGAGTTTTCAACTTCAGTCGGAAGAAAAAAAAGCATTATAAACTCATAGACGTTAAAGTCTGGATCTAAAGGATCCTTTTTAACTGTAACCGTTGGTAACAGTGTTTGACTTTACGTTGGCAATCTTCAGTCCCAGTTAAGGTTTAAACATTATAAATTAAATTGGTTTTCACAAACTAGAACTTTAAATTTAACAGAGCAAGTTTGTCTTTCCCCTCTCAAGAAAATGGGTCACTTGACTTATTTAAATGAGTTCTTAACTAGACAACAAAGAAATGTGTCTTAGAAACATTTATTTCACTTTGAAAGGGATTAGTTAGAAAAATGATACATTTTGACACGATTTTTGAAGTGTGATAAAGTCTGTTAAATAATTACTTGTAGTATTTAATGTGTATATATAATCAAATTAAAAATGAACTCAATTCATCTAGTGCTATAGAAATATTCCCTAATATACATGTTTTAACATTCAATTAAACATTTCATGCTACCAAAGTCTGTTATCAGTGGCAAACAATTTTGAGTGCCAGCATTTATAAAACATTTTAATGTATTTCACATTAATGAATGTTATCTGATTAATAGTCCTCAAAAATGAAAAAAATGTTGTTAGATTAATGCTTGTTATCAGAAATGTATAAAACACATAAAATATAATCTCGTAAAAGAGCGATATTTTTTATCTGCCGAACTTTCATTAAATTTATGTATAGGTGGAAATGCTGCCCACAAATGATTAAAAGAGAAATTTTATAGGTGGGTGTAGCATGTTAAATGCAACTTTCCATCCTTTTTTTCTTTTTAAATTTATTTACTAGCGCGTAAGTTAGCTTTATCAAGCTTATATTTCAGAAAAGTTTGCCTACATTTATTTTTTCAGGAAAATAATGAATGACCTTTAGATAAAATTAAAAGGTAAACATATTATATAATTTTATTTAAATAATCAAACACAGGGTATGCGACAACTAGATAATCTGTTAATTTGGAACCAGAGTTAATTGAGCTTTTTAATGAATACTAAGAGAATATTAATTTATGAATATCCATTAAAAATTTCAATTTAGCGATTCCCTTGGACAGGAAAAAGTATATTTGTAAAAATTTAATGATTTTTATTAAAATTCATTACTGTGCTTTCATCAAAATAATAAAATACTGTGATTTATTATTTTTTTAAATATATAATTTCATCGATTTGAAGATTCAATCTCAAATAACTAGAAAACAACTTATTTATTTTTCAATAATTATAAACAATTTTTTTTTACAAATGAGTCCATATAAAAAGAAGAAATGTCTTCTCAGTCATGATTGAATTTATTAGATGTATTTATTGTTCAGAAAATGAATAAATTCTCATAGTAATTCGTTAGTACAGTTTATTAGACACAATGCCATTTTGAGTATGTATTAATAAACAATAAATTTCAAGTAAAAATAATTAAATAAACTCTTAAGTTTAATTAATAAGTAGAATCATATTTGCAAAGCATTAATTTCTTGTATTTAAGAAATAATATTGATGAGATGAAAAATTGAAAAAATTGCCTGATCATCATTTGCCCTGCGTACTTTACAGTCATAGTTGATGTTCATTATTTTCTGAATTCAGCGTTACCCAGACTGAAGGTCAGGGGATCTGTTACACCACACACACATTATCCTACCTCTATGATTTGATACAAACACTACCAGGCTTGACATGCATATCGACATTATCATCGGCGTAATCACGCTAACATTCTGTTAAATTTTTCGAAATCGGCTTCTCCACTTTAGATTAAATTAAGGATTCAAATTCATAATAAAAGAAGTAATGCTTGGAAAAATTTCAGTTTGTTCAAATATGATCACAGGGTCACGGGATTGTTCTTTCATGTATTAAAAATGATTCCAAAAATTACGTTATTAATATTTACGTTAACACGTCGTAATGAAACGTTTTATACAAATCAGGTTAGTAATATAATATTGGTTGGAAATGGAATAGCCCTGCACCATATTGAAAGTAAATTAAATACGTTTCTGTTGGACACTTTCACTGAATACCAAGTGATGAGTCGAAGTTGTGAATTTAAATGGCCATCACGATCATCAGATTTGTCACCGGCAGATTTTTGATTGTGGAGATACTTAAAGCTTCGCGTTTCCCAGCCGCTTTGGTGGAACTGAAAGATGCCATTCGATGGACATTATTGCCAACATGTTACACTTAGCTGTAATAGGCGTAGTGACTAGCCTCACTTGCCTAAGACCTTGTGGTGGTGATCATGTTGAACATGAGCAATGAATATGAACACAATGAACATGAACATGTTCAAAATCCTCTTTTACTTTAAAATAAATGCACAATCTCATATTATTGTGATCTGTTTCTTGTCAATTTGTGTTTGCCTGATTTGCGTAAAATTTCTCAGTGTGAGCGATTCTTTCAATTACATTTGGAATCTTTTTTTATACATGTAAAAATAAATCCAATGTTCCTCTAATCATATTCGAGCAAACATAATTTTTTTCAGAGCATTATTTTTTTTTATTATGAATTTTAAAGTTATGCCCGCATTTATTGCATAAACTGTACTTTAATTCAAATATAAAGAAACAATTTGTTTTTTTCAAGCATTACAAATGTGTTTTAATATAATTTCAAAATCAAATTGCGTTCATTTATTTAATTGGAATTTCCATGATTTTCAAAAAGTTTTACACTTCAACAAAAAAAAAAAAATTTTCCATGTGAGAAATTTCAGTAATTATTGCTCCGAAAATAACGCGCTTGGAGATCTTTTTGAATTAAAGCGCATTAATTTTCTTATCAAAATTATTTCGTAAAAATAACAAAGAAGAAATTTATTTAAAAACAAAATGTTAACGGAGTGGAATCCATTTAAAGACAACCTGTAATTAAACTGTCCGTTTATTTTCGGAAACGATAATAACGAGAGAAGATGATCTTTTACGTAATTGTATTCTTATCAAAATGTTCATTCATTTTAATAGATCGATATTTCCTATTGATTTCCCTAGTTTCAAGATAAAGGAAATGTTTGATAGGTTGTTGCTATTGTTACTTCGTTTCTAACCTTCACTGTTTTCATTTAGTTGTATCGAGCATGTGTTACTAAGTATAAAAATGAATCTTTTTATTGAAACATACGCTAAAATACTAATTTAGTAAAGGCTGAATTTAATAGTGGCTTATTGTCATCATGCTCCCCTGGTGAGTATGAGGACAAAGGTCACAATCCGCTGGCGGTTTTGTTGTAGACACTGTTTAAAAAATCGAGGAAACTCTATGGTGTTTGGGATGTTCAGCCTCTTGCCTCAGACTACATTGTGGGAATTTTCCGATTTTTCGGCCATACGATGCGTAAATGCGGGATAGCTTCCCTTAAAATACCCTCGGAAGGTGCTACCCTCCTTCTTCAGCGTCACGGAGTCAAATCAGACTTCTACTTACGGGTGCTTTATCACAACAGAAACTGCCCACGTTTTCCTCCTTCCATGAGAACACACGGGTTCACGGACTTGGTCTAGACGTTGCTGTCTACCGAGTGGGATAAGAAACAGCAACAGGTTTTGAAAATTTGAACATTCTATACGCAATGACATATTTAATGTGCAAAACTAAATCATAGAATGTTTTCATGCTTTTTAATGGAAACTTTTAAATTGTGAATCATACAATAATAATAACAGATTGTTTGTTTATCAGCTGAAAATTGTATTCAATATCGTACGAGAGTAACTAAATTAAGTTGTATAATTTTGCATAGTTGTTTAGTGTTTCTTACAAACACAATGTAACTGAACAGATTATCGAAGAAACTACATGTTGCCAATAATGAAAATCCTTTAACTTTTCATTTCATTTTTTTTTTGCTCATTTTTTTTAACATTTCAATCATTTAACTCCTTCAAATTTACTTCCTCAAATTTTGTAATATTTAATTGTTAGTTTATATATGTGGGTTAATCAGTCCCTTAAAACGTATAATTAGTATTTTAAGCAAATACTTGACAGTTAGTAACTCGTAATCCAATGGTAAGGTGTCCAATAAGTGTGCAGGAGAGCTCAGGTTTGAATCTATTGGTGGTAAATGGGGTTAGAAACGAAGGAATTCGATGACCATTGAGGTAATATGTATAAGCATCTCAAAATAGATAGGCTACATAATAATTTTTCTGAGTTTTTTCTATATAACACAAACAAAAAAAAAATATTCCATATAACACAGTCTAAAAGTTCTTCCATAATCAATGTCTTATATTCTTCACCTGTTGACCTTTGGTACCACAGGCTTCAGGTTCGAATTCTGGCGGTGGCATGGATGCTTGTTAGTGATTCGGAATCCACGTTAAGCTGTAGGTCCCAGGATAATTAGCATGAATTGTGAAAAAAATGACCGTAGAGAGTCAAACCGAACCAAACCAATTTTCACTTGTTAGTTAGTTATTCATTGGGCCTTATGATTTACTTATGCATGACACGATGTACCACACACACACAAAAAGAACTTTCTTCCTAAATTTAATTTTCTTTTGCCTTGTTAAATGAGGTATTTTTATCTGATTAGCCATTTTTTCCCTAGAATTCTACAATGGAATTTCGAATAATTGTTATACTTATGATATGTGTAGCCTCATTCGTAGATATTGCTTTTAAATTCAGTTATAGCTTTTGTTATTTTCGCTATTTTTGTTATTTTCAGTTATAGTTTTTGTTTTGTTGTTTTGTTCAGTTATAGTTTGTCATTTCGAAATTTATTCTCAGGTGTTTTAAGTTAGCTTATAAATATCACTCGACATATTATTTAAAAATACAATATTCTTGTTTCTACTTCTGCATCTTGCAATTTTATCATACCTCCAATGTCAAGAGAAATTTCCTTCCCCAAACACTTCCAATAAGAATTTTAACTAAATTCAGTTAAAACTATTCGTGATGTTTATTCTCAAAAGAATGAGTATTAATTATGAAATGGAAGAATAAACTCTCTGCATAGATTTTTGTGTTGAAATGTAGTAATATTTTTTAGATATTTTACAAAATAATTTTTATGTATTTGTATTCACGCTTCAAAAATATTAATGCACTGATAAATGTAAGTTTTAAGATATATTTGATATTTTTAAATAGATAGTTGCAGTCTAGAAAACGTCTGTACTTTGGTGAAAGATTAAAATGTACTAACTAATTCAAAAATGTGAAATATGTATATATAGGACTTAATACTATCCGACATAATACGCCTAAAATATGAGCGTCTAATAGGATTCAAAATATACGACATGCAAACGTCCGCATGCTAGACAATTATCCCTAAAAAGTTCTTGAGCAAGAAGATGCCCTCTTTTCATCACCATCGTTGAATGCTGATGATATTAATAACAGGAACATGAGGATCCCCAATGTACAACATTAAAAACAAATGGAGTATTGAAAGCAAATAAAATTCATTAATAATTGTGCAGGATTTAAAACAACACACAGTCTATATCGAGATTCAGAATTGAGGCGTGACTTACTGACAAAGGCTGGAATCGAGGCTCGTGTCTTGTTGACGAAGTCTAGAATCGAGGCAAGTTCCTTACTGACAAAGACTAGAAACGAGACTAGTGCCTTATTGACAAAGGCTAAAATCGAGGATAGTGTCTTATTCATAAAGGTTAGAATCGAGATTAGTGCCTTATTGACAAAATTTAGGATCTAGGATAGTGCCTCATTGACAAAGGCTAGAATCGAGACTATGCATGATTTACAAAGTCTAAAATCGAGGCTAGTGTTTTATCTCTATAGATAAGAATCGAAGCTAGTGCCTTGTTGATAAAGGTTAGTGCTGAGGCTAGTGCCTCATTGACAAAGCTTAAAATCGAAGCTAGTGTTTCATTGATAAAGGTTAAAACCTAAGCCAGTGCCCTATTGACAAAGGCTAGAATCGAGGCTAGCGCCTTATTGACAAAGACTAGATACGAAGCTAGTGACTTATTGATAAAGATTAGAATCCAGTCTAGTTCCTCATTTACTTTATTGACATTCATGTATTCTAGTTTAAGATAAAATAGAAAATATTAAAAAAATAAATAAATAAAAAAGTTTGTAATATTAAAATGTATATTTTTCTAATTCACATAAAAAGTACATCTTATAATTCATTAAAATTTGAGTTATTTACTTATGGGAAACGGGCAACGGGCGTATCGATTACGGAGTTCCTATGTGGATTTAAGAACCGCGAAAACCTCCACATCTTAAAGTTAGTTAGAAAATCTGCACTAATGAAGTTGTTTAAATTAAAGAGTAAAAATATAAAAGAAAAACAAAGAATTTAAGAAAAATATATCCTGCTTGAGAACAATTAAAGCAGAAGATCGAAAAAGCAAAAGCTATCCGTACTTATATTCTTATGGTGTGAAGTTAAAATGGCTCAGGATGAGATGGGAAGCCAACAATGCAATGCTATTGCTGCTTATGCTTTTTCCAAAAAAAGTCTGTGTATTTTTCGTTACGTTTTAATATTGAATCCCTCAAATGAACATTTATTTTAATCTCAGATAATTGTATTGAAAGCTCGTTCCTGTGCTGCATAAAATTAACTGTTATTTAAGACTTGGATTATGTTCCTTTTTTATTTTCTTAAAGAAGGAGAAAAAACAAAACATTTATCACTGCGCTAGGGTTGGTTTAACACTGATAACTAAGCTACAATAAATTTCCTATGACAATGAATATAATTATTATATAAGGAAAACTCATTATAGAATAAGATTATTTGGAGTGGAATGAGGCCCTTTTGGCAAAACCACAAACAGAAGGTAATTAAGCTTACGTGATACAATGACATAGAAAACGCAAACGAGAAATCAATACAACATTTCAACGTCGAGATTGTACAAGGAGAAATGTCATTTATATCATATGGTCTGTTGAACTTGCAATATTATTTGGTTGTTACTTGCCACCCACACAATTCGAGCTATAATTAACATCGAAATTTATTCAACAACATATTTATAATTGTATGGGCTTATAAAAATAATTTTTTGTACGCTAATTCAATGTGTGAATTTATTATATCGCGTTCTATACGTGAAGTCTTTTTACTGGTGTATTTTTTCGGAGCTCTGTTATGCAGCGAAATAACGTACATTGAAACATTGTGCAATGAAATAATTGTATGCATTGAAACATTGTGCACTGAAATAATTGTATGCATTGAAACATTGTGCACTGAAACAATTGTCTACATTGATAATCGTGCACTGAAACAATTGCATGAATTGAAACATTGTGCACTGAAACAATTGTATACATTGAAAAATCATGCACAAAAAAAATATTGCGTGCACTGAAACAATTGCATGCATTGAAACAATTGTATACACTGTAAAATCATGCATTGTGCACTGAAACAATTGTATACATTGAAAAATCCTACACTAACACAATTTCGCACACTGAAACAATTGTATACATTGATAATCGCATACTGAAACATTGTACACTGAAACAAGTGTATGGATTGAAATATCAAACGATTATAAAGTACTGTACTAAATTTACTTTTTATGTGAATGTACAATATAAAATATTTATAGAGGATTCGAATGTTTTTAAATGCATAATTTAAATTATATTATAGCTCTAAAACTCAAGAAAGCAATAAAATATATTAAGCAATAAAATTTATATTATTGTTAAAATATCATATATTTATTCAGAACAAATTTAACTGCATAGTCATAAAAGCAATGTATTTTTTTTCATTCAGGATAAATTTTAAAATCAAGATTAAAATACAAATATATCTCTAAAGTCAAAGTAAGTATCTCGAAAATGTTAAGGAAAATTTTAATCTCTATTAATCACGAAATATGATTCATATACCAAACGGAAACAACTTTTCTTTTGAACCAATCATGTTCATTGTGAAACGAATTATTTTATTCGTATTTATTCATACGGATTCGTATCATTACTTTAGTATTCATCTACCGAACACTCTTAAATTAATTTTGGTTAAGTAAGTGTTTATAATCTGTCTTTATCAGATTTATAAAAAATGGATAAGTGCAATCGTTTTAGAATTTAGAAGTTTATTTTCTCTCTCTATCTTCACGAATCAAACAGTACTTCCAATATCAATCAATGCGGAAAGAACAGTTTCGTCAAACTTTACTTTGACACTAATCCTTTAAAATGCTTTCCGAAACTTACGTTGTTAAGTGTTTGTTATTGGAATTAGAGTCATTTTTTTCTATTATCTGTGCTATAGTGAAAATCAATTGTGTGGTTGAGATCCAAAGGTTTCTTCCGTCTATCTCTTGGTGCAGAATGATGTTTTTAGTTATTGTTGTCGGTTCTCCAATTGATGACATTATTTCCTTCATTCATACAACTGAAAGGATAAGTATTGTGATTTCGTTTAAATCCATTAGGTTTTCTCCAATTCTCGGTTTTAGTGGCTCAGGATCCACGTTAAACTGTAGGTCCTGGTCAAATTAGCCCGAAATGTGCACAAAATGACCGTAAAGAGACAAACCAAACCAATTCTGGGTTTGGAATGGAGTTCCCAGTCTTTTATTTTCAGAGTCATCTAGCTTAATGTCAAGTTCCTCCAGAGTTTTTTTCTGAGACCAGTCATCAATGAAGTGGTTTCTTACATCTAATGAAAAAGAAAGCAGACATCTTTAAACAACTGTCAGACTTAATATATAGACTTATAGACCTATTATTTTTAATTTCACCAACTATTATTAAGTCAGACAGTTGTCTAAAGATTTCTGTTTTCTTTTTTTTACCTATATCCATTCTGTAAAATGATTTCTAATTTATATGCAAAATCCGGTCAAGTAGTCTCTGGGCTTTTGTTATGGTACATGAAAAGTTGTTTAATTTTTTCCGGAAGCCATTTTAAACCGTTTTAGAAGTAAATTTTAATCTAATCATTGTCGTGTGCAGTTTTTTCATCTTCTCTCATCATCTTCAATATGAGCTATGTTATTTATCATTAGATCAACTAGGTAGGAAACCCAAAATGTTTTTGCAATATTTGCTTTTTCAATTGACGTTCGACATGATTAACGATATAAAGACTAATATCGTTAATAATAGGATCAAATTTTGCATTAGTCTTTGAATATCTATTTTAGATTTTACATTATTAGAATTTGTATTTCTTCCATTGTGTAATCTTAATTTCTGCTATTCAAACTCCATTCCATTTTTACGAGTTCATCTTAGCGTTTTCTTTCTTCTTTAATTTAACGTACATCTATTATTGTGTTTCATAATTCCTTCACAAAGCTTTTGTCACAGATAGGACTTTAAGTTATCCACATCATTAGTTCAATGATCTTTTAAGCATCAGTCTTTCAATTCCTAATTCGGATAAAATTATTTAAAGATCTTACTTTTAACGCTTTTCCGAGATATGCCATTTTGAGTTATTGTTTTAAATATAAATACTTCTGAATAATACACTACTATATAGACTACAACTATATCTTCATGCAATATCACAATAGAACTTCTCTATTCCTAAATATATATCTTTAGAACTATTTCTCAGTAGTACGCCATTATTTTAGCATTGCTTGTTAGCGAAATAAATTACTAAAAATACTCGTACCTCTGATTCATTCTGTGATCCCGGCTGAATTTGTCTCGCTTCTGACATGTATTCATGTACATTAATTCCCTTTAATTAAATAAATAAGGTACTTCAAAATGAATAGTTTAATAATACGATAATATTTAAATACAAAACATGTCGCCAAGGCGCCATTCATCAACAACGTCCATAATTAATTCCATTCAATAATTATTAGAAGAAGTAAATTAAAACAGGTAAAATCGCAAAACGTTGTTGGAATTAGGCATCAAAAATTCTTTTCACAAAAGTCCGCCAATAAAGGGTTGCAACTGCAAATGAAGGGAATTGCAAATAATACAAGAAAACCGGATTATCACATTTGGCGACTTATGACTCAGTTAACGCCAAAAAAAGTCATATATATATATATATATATATATATAATACTATTTATAAGCAGTAAGTAAAATAATTTTCTTTTACAATTTGCAAAGCAATTACTTTATTTTTTATCAGACGTTTTTTATCAATGCTAAAAACTTTATATTTTCTATATCCATATGATAAAATATGACACTTAAAATAAGTTTTGTTTCCTTGATTATCATTTTCAAAAATGTTTTTATTGTCTTCAATTGCCATAGCAAGATAAATAACAAAAAATTATATCAATAAAAATTCTGTATAAAATTAATTTAATTTTTTCTATTCAAATTAGAAAATAATTATCGAAAGAATACTAGAAATTACTGCAATGTTTTTCCGTTTTGTTAAATTTTAATAATCTACCTCACGTACAAATTACTATGCTGATTTGCTTTTCGGTTTTGGAGGCTCTTAGAAATTGAATTAAGAAAGAATTTAATTAATTTGAAGAGCCAATTTAGCTTCCCGGAAGGCTTTGAAAAGTTTGAAATCCGGAGATACTTGTAACAGCACTCCATTTATTTGATACGATTGATCAGTCCTATAAGATAATTATTTCCTCTACTTGAATGGAGATAATGCAGATTGGAGATAATAATCTGCTAAATAATGATTTTATTTAGCAGATAATATCAAATTGTTATCAATAATTCAGCGTGGTAAGTTAAGTGCACGTCCCTGCTATTTAATTAATTAGGGTGAGCAATTTGATTCATGTGAATGCTAATTGCTAGGAATTAGTTGTAATTTAATTGTTTTCATCAGGATGAAAACAAATCCATGACATTTTTAACGTGACATGTATTATAAGGTTTAATTACCTGTACTAATATAAAATCTTTGAAAAAGTATGTTTCAAAGAGGCGTTTTTTGATTATTTTTTAATTTAATTTTACACTTAAACTACAAAAAGAGAAAAACAGAAAATATATATGAATAAGAAAAGTTATGGTAAGATATATTACAGTTAAAAAATTAATATACTTCTCTTTTTTATTATACTTGTAAATAGTTTTATTACAAGTATTTATTTTATTTTATTATACTTGTAATTTTGTAAGTCTAGATATTTTATGTTATCTTTTCATGAATATTTGAATGTAAACGTGTATGTAACATTATATATTAAAATAAAATATATTCCACTATAGTACATATACATCCATGTTCAAATTTATCTTCACATACTCAAAATTAATGATATTCAATGAAGATATCCAATCAATGTGATACATGTTTGCAGGGAATGTGTGAAAAACAAGCTTTATTAGCATATATACAACCTCCTTCTAGAGATGTAAGTTCTCTGAAGACGGCATTACTTTAAGAGCGGAGCTTATTTCCCCAAAGTGTGGTTAATAACGTTATTGCCAGCGTGAAAACACGTTGTGATATATGTGTACAAGTGAGGGAAGATCACATTCCATATTAAATTTGTAGGGCCTTGTTTTTTTCTGATTATTTATTATGATTATTATTTTTTTCTGAACCTCTTTTTGTCACATTTTATTACCATTTTTAGTGTTTCATTATGCAATTATATGTATATACGCAGTGTTCTTAAATTTCTCCCTTTCTATTTATGTGTCATAATATCATGCATCATTTCAGAGAAATTCATAAAATAACTAATAATATATATTAAAAACAATTTCTTCTAACTAATAATATATGTAAAGATAATTTTTGACATGAGTGCTTATATATATATATATATATATATATATATATATATATACATACATATATATATATATATATATATATATATATATATATATATATATATATATACATATATACATATATATACATATATACATATATATATTATATATTATATATATATATACATTATATATATATATACATATATACATTATACATATATATATTATATATATATTATATATATATATATATATATATATATATATATATATATATATATATATATATACATATATTAATGCATTTACAAAATGGAACCAAAGATAATTACATTAAAGAATTTCCAAAAAGAATAAAATGCTAAATAATCAAAAAACTATTTTTTGAAACATAAATGCAATTAATGCAAAAGCAACTTCGTGTTACCTTAATAAACAAAATTATAATTTTTTTTTATTAAGGTAGCACGAAGTTGCTTTTCAAATATCCTTTTGTTCTCATACGTTTACTTAGAATGAGTTCGAAAAGCAGGAACCTGAAAATTTCTAGAAACGTCCACATTTAAATCACAGACATCGTCAATTATTTAGCGAAGATCAGCGTGGCAAATCTTGCAGTATTTTTAAGCTAGCATTTTGCATGGTGTATGTTTGTCTTTTTTTTACAAAATCTTTTTTTCAGTATTTTTTTATTTCAAAATACTTTTTGATAGAAAACAACTAAATTTAAAAATAAAAAAATTAACTCATGTTATGAGAAAGCAATCGATCATCATTAAGAAAAATCGTTATAGGTGGAGGACCTATACTCATCCTTAGCCAAAGCTCACCTTATCCAAGCCATCCTTATCCACTTATCCTTATCCAAGCCATCCTTATCCACTCATCCTTAGCCAAAGCTCACCTTATCCAAGCCATCCTTATCCACTCATCCTTAGCGGAAGCTTACCTTATCCAAGCCATCCTTATCCACTCATCTTTATCCAAGCCATCCTTATTCACTCATCCTTAGCCGAAGCTCACCTTATCCAAGCCATCCTTATCCACTCATCCTTATCCAAGCCATCCTTATCCACTCATCCTTAGCCAAGCCATCCTTATCCACTCATCCTTAGCCAAAGCTCACCTTATCCAAGCCATCCTTATCCACGCATCCTTATCCAAGCCATCCTTAGTCACTCATCCCTAGCCAAAGCTCACATTATCCAAGCCATCCTTATCCACTCATACTTAGCCAAAGCTTACATTATCCAAGCCATCCTTATCCACTCATCCTTAGCCAAAGCTTACATTATCCACTCATCCTTAGCCAAAGCTCACCTTATCCAAGCCATCCTTATCCACGCATCCTTATCCAAGCCATCCTTAGCCACTCATCCCTAGCCAAAGCTCACATTATCCAAGCCAACCTTATCCATTCATCCTTAGTCAAAGTTTACATTATCCAAGCCATCCTTATCCACTCATCTTTAACCTGATTTACAAACTGCGAGAGAACAACGAACAACCATCTCGTACAAACCGATAGAAACAGTTTTCTAAGCTGTGTTCAGTCCATTTGCTATCATGTGTGGACGTAATATAGTGTTAGTCCTATTTTGTAGTCCTTATAGAATACCAATTAAAATTTGATTAATTCATCAAACTGCATTCTTAAACCTATTCTACATCTAAATCTAAATATAATTATTGTCTCATATTTACAAAGAATAAATCAAGATTATTTTTATAAATCAACATTCTACAAGTCAAGATTCTTTTCTTTTCCTATACCGTTAGAAATTTATATTTCTAGATTATTAGATTTATATTAGATTATTAGATCAGATTTAGATTCCTTCTAAATTTATATACATATGATGTATATAACACAAATTACATTCAAATTTAATAAAAAAAAATTTTACAATAAAATTTTATTTTGTAATGTAGTAACATTTCGTTATACAAATATAGCTCTTTGTTTTCATTGTAAACAAGTTTATTTCTGTTAATTAAGAAATCGAAAAAATAAGAATTATTAAGAATTACGATATGTGATATTTATTGTTAGAAATTTGTTCCTGTTTTCTTCGTTCATAAAGTTTTTAACAAAGAAAAAGGCGATTTAATTTTTAAAAAAATAACTTAATTAAGACATTTTCATTTTATAACTATGAGTAAAATGACAAAGAACTTATGAATCATTTGTAATAAAAAAGGTACAAATATCAATACCGAGTATCTATTAGTTTAACCATAACAGTGAAATACTGTAACCGTGATTCCTTCTACAAGCTGGCAAAAGTGTACGCCTTTGGCGTTTAGGAGAAAGGATCAGTTGGCTTTGATGGTCAGTCACCCGAGAGGAAATAAAGCGCAACGTGCGTTCCTGTGAGAAATCTTTAGTTTGTGATTTGTCCTCCCGAGCGCATTCGTTGGCTTACAGACTCTCACCCAAAGAGGAAGTATATTTCGCGCACTCTACGCATAGCTGAGTTTCGGGCTTTTGGTTTAGAATTGGAGTCCTTCTACAAATCAATAATTATCTGTCTTTAAACTTTTTAAATAATGTATGTCTCTAATTGTATGTGCGTGTATAAATAAAGCTGGGAATTCTCAAACCTGTGCCTCAAGTATCTCAACCCAATCACACCCAGTTACAATTTGGTTGGTCAACATTCACATTACAGGGCGTTTTTATAGAGTATACTGAATCATGTAAAAGTAATTTTTCTTGGATTAAAAAGATTTTCTAGTCATTTCTGGAATATTCACCATTAATACTAAAATATTAATAACTGGTGGAATAACAAATATCGAAATGATGCTTGTCATACGAGTCCATTAATATATTTAAGAAACATCATTTATTTTATTCAAATGTAAAGAATCATTTTATGTTGTTTTTTTTTTTTTAAATTTGTGAGCAAAAGCGTACCTATTCTTCTTAAGAATATTCATTCTTTTCAGAAAACAAGGCAGGTTTAAAATCAAAACCAGATCTTTTGTTTTAACGAAGAAGGCTTATTGCAAGCAAGAAGTCTTTGTTAGATTTAATTTCAAAAAGCTGTTGTAAATATATTTGCAAAGGAACAATGCATTATATTGACACTCTTGCTTCTCATTAAGAACGATACAACAATACTACTCATTTTTGGCATAATTACTTTTATAAAAGAAAAACAAATGTTTTGTGGGGTGTTGAAAACATCTTTTTAAGAAAACTTATAAAAAAAGTTAGTGATGTTTTTTCTTTTTTTTCTTTCTTGAGATAATTAAAGTTTT
This sequence comes from Caerostris darwini, assembly GCA_021605075.1. Classification (NCBI taxonomy): domain Eukaryota; kingdom Metazoa; phylum Arthropoda; class Arachnida; order Araneae; family Araneidae; genus Caerostris; species Caerostris darwini. The sequence goes on from BPLQ01005472.1 coordinate 248,413, forward strand.
AAATATTGTTAGTGGTTTAATAATTAAACGATATTATTTTTTTATCACGTTGTTGTTGATTAAGTTTTAAAAATAAGATAGGCAATATTTATAAATGTATCCACAAATGTCCCTTCCCCAAATGTATAATTAGATGTTTTAAAAGATATATATATGTTGTGTATTATTATGTAATTGTGTCCATCGAAATAAATCTGTATGCCCTTGGACAACTACTACTACTACTACTACTACTACTACACCACACCACACCACATCACTGTACCTACAGATGAGTTGCCCCTTTACAGTTTGGGAATGACGGGGGTGAGAAAAGAAGTCTGGGCTCTATGACACTCTACAGTTATATGAGATAGGAGCCTGCGACTTAAAGTGGATTCTGAGCCACTACAAACATCCCTGGCATCGCCAGGATTCGAACCGGAAGCCTGTGGCACAGAGCGCTAGACATTCGGTCATTCATAGTTCACTGCCTAATATGATTGTTGGGCGTAAGGCTGACAACCCTACCTCGCAAAAATTAAACATCTTCTGTTTTGGTATCTGCCAGTCTGCAGACAGCTATGGCCCAACAGGAATTGGAGCTCGTTTGAATATTTAATGGATTTTTTGTTATCATACGCATGCATTTTCTCACCTTTAAGCAATTCCAAAAAGAGAAACGATTTTTCTAGTTTACTAGTCACTCTAAATTTACATTATAAAACTAAGGGATTTTATACTTATATACCATCATTAATTACTAACGTTTTTGAAACTTTGTTTCAAGTTACTGCATTGCAGTAAATTCCTTAAAATGTTATTATTATTTATTTTTACGACTCTTTCGATTTGAAAAATCTGTTCTTTAAACACCGCTTTATTTTTCTGTCCTTTTTTCTTATTAGAATACATTCCGATGTCTTCGTAACAGATAATAACATTGAAATGGAGGACATTTATTTTTGAAATAACGCTTACTGCATTTTTTTGTGACATTTATTTTATTTCAAAGAATTCTGAGAAATGTTCTTAAGCTAAATTAAAATTGATTTAACTGAAGAAAAAAAAAGGGAAACGTTTTTGGTAAGGCAATCAAAAATAAGAGTAAAAAACGATCTTGAACAAGATAGACGTTTTATAAAATTTTATGACTTTTTATCGTGGGAATTGCATTTTTTTCTACTTACTTTACAAACTCCCTGAAAAATTTAAGCTTCGAGGGGATAAGTAGTAGTTATCGAAAGTATTCTTTGCAGTGATAATGTTAGATTTTTTTTTTTTTAATGCGGCTGGCTAACACTAAGACAGTTGTCTTTTATGCCTAAGGCAAGCCCTGCACCAACGTTTCTCACTTAGAACTACCCCGGAGTTGCGTGTAGCTTGAAGATAAGCTACGGACGCGGAGTAACAATACCCCCGCAATGCTCTGCGATCATGTTAGACCGGGACCTGCGGTTTAAAGTAGATTCCGAACCCCTGCAAATATCCATTCCATCGGCGGGACTCGAACCCGAAATCTGCGGCATTGAGCGCCAGCGACTTGGCCATCAAGCTCCGCATTAATGTTAGATTAATCTAATTATATCAGTAGGACGAAAGATTCATGATATAACTCAGATAAAATTAACCAATTGGCGAGTTTTCATTAAAGTATCTGTCATAGTTATTTTTTTACTTAACACTTTAGGAATGAACTTTATTCAATTGTTTTTACTTACAACGTTTTCACACCCATGTAGCTAATTGGAGACAAAAGAGGTGCAAATAATCAAGATTATTATGAAAATAATATCGTTAACACTTTCGTTGACTTAAATTCAGCACCTCTTTTACATGGCTGGAACTATAAAATGTACATAGATAAAAAAGGATCATATAGATTGTAATTATTTGAATCTCACATTATTTTTGTTTTTTATTTTATAATATGAAATATTTGGCTATCTTCTTATAATTGCTGTATACGTAAGCATTATATTGTTCTAGTACGAGATTCACAGCTTAGACAAAAGTGTGATATTCACGAAAAATGAGAATTAACGTATTCCTTAAAATATTAATTAATTTTCTTGAATCCCAAATACAATTGAAGGATTAACATTCCCCGCGATTTGAATGTAAAAATTTATTTGCGTCGTGTGTTGCTACTATAACACTTACAATACGTCAAAATAAAGCCAATAGGAAGATGTTCTTACTAAATGGAAGGGGCCCTAGGGATCATCATCATCATCACATTCATCTATTAAAATGGTGGTATCTAAATACAATGGCTTACCGCTTTGGAAAATTATTAGAGTACAATCTGCACTTGAGATTTTGAATTGAATTATTGAACCAATTGAAGAAGAGTTTGCATTATTTTGACATATTGTAGGTGTTATAATAACTACAAGCGACAAAAATAAATTTCTACAATGAAGGAAAGTTAATACTTTAATAATATTTGGCCTTCAAGAAAATTAATTAATGTTTTCAAGGAATACGTTAACTCTCATTTTTCGTAAGCATGACTCCAGACTCCATGAATCTCATACCAGAACAACATAATGCTCGCGTATACAATAATTATAACAATATAGCCAAATATTTAATGGTGATGAAAAAAAAAGTGTTGTCATCCCCTCAACTGATACTGGATAATTTTAACCCCCCACTTCGGGATGTTGAGAGGATACATGCTCCTCCTTCTTTTTCAAGCCTACTTGAAGCCCTTCCCAGCTTACGGATTTATTCCAGTTATTTTTATCACAGGCACGATAACTTCATGTTCAATGCCTATCGTCATGTTTAAAACAAGTTCTTCAGTTGGAAACACGATACGCTATTAATACGCTACCGAATTGAATTAATAATTTTAAAATATAGTGCAAAATTTATAAAATCTAGTATTAATTGGTAGATTTTATCTTAACGTTTGAAAAGTATCATAACCTTAGACTTTCTCTATGCATGATATCTACAGAAACTTCCGTGTTAATTTTTAGATAGTCCCTGAGCCTATTCACATACTTTATCACTTCTCTACAAGAGATAGTAAAATAATATGAAGAATATGATAATGGATGGTTCATTTGTACACTTGGTGGACTAGAAACGGTAATAAAAACGACAGAAATCATTGCTTAGATAACTGTATGATCAGTGAGTGCGAACGCGTTTATCAAGGAGAGGGATGGAATTTCATCAGATGTACAAGTATTCAGTTACTCCTTAATGACAGATGACGCAATCTAAATGCGATAAACTAGTCAGGTTTCAGGTCTAGTCAGGTAATTTTTTTATGAGATATGGGCTTCTTCGACTTCAAATGTGGTGAGACGGATTTCTCAGGATGAATTTCCATCCTCAATAAAAGTGCAAGATTTATTTATTTACTTATTATGATAGAAGAAATGGTAAATGTAAGATTTGCACATCAAAAAACGCGTTTTTGTATGGGGAGAACTGTAAATATCAGGATTTGATAAAAATGAAGTTGAGAAATAACAAATTTGCTTATTGTTATGTTATTGTATGAATTTAAAGTTCGAAAATAAATTTCTGAGAATAAAAACATAACTAGTTTGTTTCAGTGAAGGAAAAAAAATATGCATTGAATATACATAACTAATATTTTTTTTCTAATGTAACTGACAGTATATAGAGTTATCTTTATGCCTTAAGCAAGGGGTGCACCGCTGTTACTTATCTAGCACTAAATGGGGCATGTGTAGCTTGAAGATACGCTAAGGACGCGAGTAACATTACCTCCACAAAACTCATATTAGACAGGGAAATGCGGTTTAAAGTGGATTTCGAATCTCTACAAACATCCATGCCACAGGCTGGGAATCGAACCCGAAACCTTTAGTACCCACAGTTAGACAACTAGCCACTTGGTCCACAACTAGAACTTTCGTTACTGTTTTCAAAATGAGTAAAATACATTTTTATTCATAGTAGAGATGCATCATAAAGATCTCGAAAGGTCTCGCGATAAATCAGAGGATTATAGATATGTTTCTCTTAATAATGATATAAATAATTAATATAACAGGCAAAAAATGATGATTATAATACTAATAATTTCTTTTTTCGATTTAATAAGAAACCCATACCACCGCCGGGACTTGAACCTGACAAACCTGTGGTAACGAGCGCCAGAGTGCTAGACAACTCGGCCATCAAGTAACAATATTTTATAATAAAAAGATAATTAAAAAAATATTATTTTCATGAGGTTTCTTTATACGTTAATGGACTTTGTGTTTACTATCGTGCTCTTCAAGTATATGAAAGCAGTTAAACGATGAGATGAGGAAATAATGTTTTCCGAATGTTTTTGTGCAAAATTTGCGAGAAACCCAAAATAATTCCCTCAAGGTAACCTCACTGCAGATAGAACCAAAAATCGCCATTGAATTTCCTTAATTTGGAAATGAATGACTGCAGCTGGAAGCAATCATGCTGTCAGTGGAATTTCCACCTGCACCACCATCCACTAGTTTCGAATGTTACCAAGCTTTATGTTATTAACAAAATTACTGTAATTGCAAAATAATAGGGGAAAGTATCTACTATTATTATACAATTAAACTATCTTTAATAACTAATCATCTATATTAATCAGTCATAATCTTTGTCAACTAAAATATTAATTATAAGGAAATATAAATACTTTTAGTGTACGTTATTTCAGGAATCTGATGGCCGAGTGACTAATGCTCTGGATGTTCGCGTCATACATAAGTTGAACATGAGGACCACTGATATCCAACAAAAAAGGAATTAGCACAGAATTGAAATCATTGTTCTTAGAAACCAGGTGACTCATTTGCGATAATATGGTAATATGTCCTATCTTCATTTGAACTTCCGGAGGGGAGAATTTTCAGTTTTGTTTGATATGTAAGCAAATACGAATGCCTTAACGTCGTTTGCACAGTTGTGAATTTTTCCTTTACATCTGACAGGAATTATAGGAAAAAGAATATATTTTATTAAATAAATCTTAACAGTTATAAGATTATATAATTTATCTTTATTATGTATTTTTAGTTCACAGGAAACTCCGGTTCTATTCTCGGAAAAATATTAGAACTTATCTCACTAAATCTTATCCTAATAACGAGAAAAGAAACTTCATTACTTAAGTAGTAGTTTAGATGAGGAATAGCAATAGTTTGTAATCATGCTAATACCCTGAATCTCGATGCCCTTCAATGATTAATGTAGAGCTCTGTAAATCCTGTACGAATAGCAGATTGGGAATCCATTCCATCTAATTATCTGCAGCTTTCCCACACACTTTGGCCAGAGATTGAGTTCTTGTTTCCTCGTTCTTTATTTTATCTCTTATTTTAAGGCACTCCCAACAATTTGTTTATTTTGTACAAGGGAAATTACTTTGGATTGATTCTGTAAGATGAATGGTAGTCAGTCTTTTACAAGTGACGCAATTTCTTTTTTTTTTTCAATTCCTTCTATTAGCTTACACTCTTCCTATATATATATCTTGTTCAAATTTTCAATCGTTCATAAAATACTTTTTATTCATCCACTCAGGTTCAAATACATTTTTTTGAACTTGTAGGGGATGACGCTGGATGTTAATACAGTTTTTTCAAATATTAATTCATTCATTAAATTTAATTAATTAATTTCAGTTTTTTTAGATTTAAGTTGCATATATCAACCAATAGATGGTGCCAGATAAACTTTAAAAAAAATGAATGAAAATTATTTATAATGGACTTTCTGCAATAGAGTGAAAAAAAAGTAGGAATTGACTTTAAAATTTTTTTTTTATATTACTTGCTTATATTCAAAACCTCATTAATAAACTCCAGAAGATTATTAACTTTCTTTTAAGAAATTGATAGATATGATAAGTTGCTTTTATATTAAAGGTATTGTAATTGTAAAAAAGGAATAAAATCTCTTATGTCCATTTTACACGAGTCAGAATCACATCATCGAGGAAGAAGAGCTAACTCTGATTTTTAAACATTCTTGAATTTAACTCCTCAATTTACCATTTGGAGTATGCCAACTCAATTTGTAAATTAAAGGATCTACCATTTGGCAACTGAGAAATTCACCATTACCAACTTAATTTAGCTCATCGAGTAAACCCCATCCCCCCCAACACAATAGAAGGACATTGCAAGTTGTGTTTTTATTGGCTTCCTCCCCGGCGTGGACACTGTCACTTTCAGTTCGACCTCGCTTGCCAAATTTCAAACTGAGTATTTGAGTAAAGAAAGCTAATTTCCAATTCATTCATACATTCTTTGTTATTAAAATCTACTGAATAATAGTGCACTACGAAACCTTCAACAATGAAAATAATATATTGTCCATATCGACTAATAATACATCGTTCCTACATATTAACATTAGTTTATAAGTTATTAACATTGCTTTATAAGATAATAATTTAGCCTTATTAACACTCTAACATTATTAAATTAACATAACAGCATTTAGGAGATATTGGCATTTAGCAGATATTAAATTAGGATTACTGATATTGCTTTATAACATTAAATTAATCAGCGAATCAGTTCCTTTTGATACTTGCATTACGGCCATTGATTTCAAAAACAAGATTGATTTTGACCATATTTGTGACATGCCGAACTACTAATAAATCGAACTGCTAATTAAGTAGTATACTAGTCAGTAAATATTTGTAAATTGTGTATTATCTAGGAGCCTGTGATACCAAAGGCCAGAGTGTTAGAGTGTTAGCCAATTGCCATCAGGCCCGCTTATTTTTTGTGAGTTTTACAGGAATTAATGGATAGTGATGCAACTGTAAAAAGTACATAAATCAACAATCTATTAGCAGGATATAAATTGAAATTGCTTTTTACTTTTGGTCGGTTTTTATTTTGTTTCAAGTACCTACACAGAGAGGAATTGTTGTAATTACTGCCCAATTATCTGCTTTATTTTCTCGAATTTCATAAAAGACAAACTGTGTTGTTAAAATCAAAAACAAGAAAAAAGGACGCGGAAATATGACTTCGGGAAATAACTAAAAAATAAAACTTTTGCCTTTAAGTAAGAATTAATTATGATGTGTGCTAATTGTTTACCTTTTGTTAACTCTAGTAGCGTATTGTAATCATTCATCAATGCCGAAAACAAATGTTTTTTTTTTCTGCGAACAGTGTAATTGTTACAAATAACCGCTTGTCATTGCAAAAATAGGAAGTTAATGAATCTTGCACTTAATTACAAGTCACTATGTGCCATAGCCCACGTACTTTTTATTATAAGTACCCTTTATCCTTTTAAACAGTAAATTTACCCTTGTATTAAAAGAGACCATGTTGTAATTTGTAAATAATTTTAAAATATTTTTTTAAAAATTGGGAATATACAGATAAGTAATACACATTTTTTTCAATAAGAATATTTTTATACGTATTTCTATAATTAAATGAGTAATAATTAGTTCATTTTTTTTAAACAAATTAAAATTTTTTGGCATTTTTTTTATCATGTACTTTTGTTGTATTATGATAACTTTCAATTACTTGTAGGTGAGTGTTGGAAAATTCAATGTATTTTATTTAGTCCTTTATCCACTATTTTTTTGTTTTGTTTTCTGATTTGAAATTTTCTTATTTCAAGATCTTTTTTACGGATATTGATATTTAATATGGATACGGATATCGTATGATGGATATACTTGAATATGGATATCATATAATGAATATAGCTGGATATGGATAGCGTATGATTAATTTATGTGAATATAGATATGATGTGGACGATATGCATGGATATGATATGATATGGATATGATTATACGGATATAAATATTGCATGATGGATATGAATAAGAGTATATGGAAATAGATTCATAGAATGATAGATGTATATTATTATGGATGTGGTATGACGAGTGTATATGAATATTATTGTAATAAGATGGATGTACATGAATATGGCCATATGGATGTATATAAATGTAGTAGGATGAATAAAAACTCTTCATGATTTGCTATTAACTTCATTCAAGAATGTTTTTAAATACTAGGCTTGTGCAAATATTAACGTAATTGTTATGGCACGTTAATAATTCTTATTGGTATTCATATCCATATCCATTTTCATATTGTTGACGAGAATTAGCAATCAACTCCAGTAAATACAATTAATAATTAATGATTACATTAGTAGCTGTATTCGACCTCGATTCTAGATGGCGTTTCACCATATCTTCACATTAATTTTGTTTGCACCTATTTTAATAAAGACATAATACGAATACATTTTATTAAGTTTTGAACTGCTTTTGAATTTAATCTCCAATAAAAAAAATAATGATATTAATATATTTTATCATCATAAAATTTGTATAAAATAAAATCCGCATTTTCTGTTTTAATTGTTATAGAGTTCTTACATTTTCATTTCAGTGAAGATGGCTCTTCATGTGAGCGCAGTTTAAAAATTTTACTTCTTACTTTTTAAAATTCAGGGTGGCTAGTGCTTTGGCGCTCGGTTCCACAGGTTTCGGGTTCGAGTCCCAGCTGTGCCATGGATGTAGTGGTTCGGAATCCACTTTAAACTGTAGGTCCCTATCTAATAGGATCGTAGAGTATTGCGGGGGCATTGTTACTCCGCGTCCGTGACTTGTTTTCAAGTTACACGCGCCCCCTGGGTAATACAAGGTGAGTAACGTCTGTGCAGCGCTTGCCTTAAGGCCTGCAAGACCAACGCTGTCTAAGTGTTTGCCAGCTGCATTAGAAATGAAAAAAAAAAATTAAATTCAGCGTTAAATGTCCTCATGAAGATATACAAACATTTTCTTTCTCTAGTTGAGGAACATGATACAGTTTTAAAACGAATTTAAGTTAAATTATTCAACGACTTAAATGATATAGACGATCGATCATTGACATTAGGAACAGTTTTTTAGAGGAAATCTTTCGCTTTCGTTTTTCTACTGGAAAAGTCTAATCCTCAATGTCTCCTCACTGTATAAATGATCTGGCAAAGAAAGTATATAGTTGCTTATGCTTTTATTTCCCTTCTGTTTCATTCTTGACTTCCTAAGTTGTAACAATTCTTAAAATTCAGCTTCACGTCATTACAAAGCTATGCAAACCCTTTCTTATATTGCTTATACAATATTATGTATTGTACGAAAGACCTAAATAAGATATAGACCCTCGAGAGTTTCCTGATGTTCAGGGAAAGATCACCCCAGACAGAATCTTGAGCTTAGTTTCTTACTTGAAACTATTTGAGATGGCTGCAAAGAAAGCAGTATTTATCTCTGCGTTTATTTCTTTTTCAATATCGGATTAGTTATAAATTTTAGTACTTTTGTAACTAATAGCTTTTTATTGTTAATTTTGTGTATAATGGAGATTTTTTAGCAACATAGAAATAAAAAGCTACATAAAAAAAAAGTGGGCCTGATGACCAAGTAGCAGCTTGCGCTCTGGCTCTCGGTAGCACAGGTTTCGTGTTCGAGTTCAGATGGTGCTACGGATGTTTGTAGTGGTTCGGAATCCACTTTAAACCGTCGGTCAAATCTAATAGGATCGTGGAGCGTTGCGGGGGTAGTGACTCGCATCCGTAGCCTATCTTCAAGCTACACGTTCCCACTGGGTAGTGCTAAATGAGTAATAGCGGTGCATCCTTGCTTATGGTATAAAGATTAACTGTCTCTGTATTGCCATCTACATTAGAACAACAACAACAGAAATAAAAAGTTGCCTCCGGCCGAAAAAAACTCAACCTCTATGACATATTCGGGACAGATGAAACAAAGAGGAATTTCGAATATACACTGCTACTCTGTAGAGAGAGTGGTCGTTTCATTAACGTAATTGGTAAACATTGCTGTTGTGGATAATGGGTTAATAATCACTAGTAATATATATTCATGCCAGAAATTAAGTTTCTTCGAAAATTATTATCCATTAGTGTACACACTGCACATAATTATCATGCATATTTGAACAAAATTATTATAATCTACTTTAACCACATCAATGTGAATTATTACTCTTAACGTACAAGAAACGCCCTTTTTAATTATTTACAGTTTTCTTTCAGCAGCTCATTTATGAGGATGACACACACAAAATGTTTTGAACGCAATCTCTATGAAAGAAAAACAATTTGAACTAAAATGATTCTTCCAAACTTTCAATACTTATCGGAATTTATTTATTATAATCGATTAAAAGTAGACATCTTTATAAAATAAGATTTTATATAAACTATAAAATTTAATATCTATTTGTTCTCTATAATTAGTTATTTTAATCAAAATTATTATTTTTAATTGCAGTTGACTGTCTTTAATTTCTAATTAGCAATTAATTACGGACAATTTCTTATTATACATATTTTACTGTTAATCTGTATTTTAGATATTTTGATATTTAGATATTATACTAATATAAATACTATAAATTTATAATTAAAAATTATAAATATATATTTTAAACTAATTTGGAAATTTGAGTTTCGAAATTGTGCATTATTGTCCTTTATTAAGCTGTTATTTATCTATAAGCTTATGTATTATAATAGAAATTTAAATATTAAAATAATAGATATCAATGTTTTTCAGATATTTACCAAATCGTGTTTAAAGGATTTTGCAGGATCATCTTCAATCCTTAATTTTTATAGTTTGAGTTGTATGCATTGGCTAAAGAATATAGTTTAACGAATATAGTTGTATGTAATGGCTAAAGAATATAGTTTAACTAATATAGTTGTATGTAATGGCTAAAGAATATAATTTAACTAATATAGTTGTATGTAATGGCTAAAAAATATAGTTGTATTAAAAATTAAAGTGTTCTTAGTAAACATTTTTTGTTCGTCGTTATACTGTTTTAGAATAAATGTTGACGGTCGGGGCCATAGGTTTCGAGTTCAAGTCCCGGTGGTGCCATGGATTTTTGTAGAAGTTCGTAATCCACTTTAAACTATAGGTCCCGGTATAATATGATAGTGGGGCTGGTAACCTTACCCTGTAAAAAGATAACGGTTCCTGTCTCAAAATCTACCCGCATGGGCTGTTGCGCCACTGATGATGATGATGATGATGAACTTATAATATATTAATAATATTATTGTTATATTTTTTAAACCACACAGCTATTTTTTATTTAATTTTTATTTTATGTATTAACCAATAAACTGCAAACATTTTTTTTTAAAATATATAACTGAAGATTATGTTGATACTTTGTGAACAAAGTGCAATCTACGACATTATTCGATCAAGATTATAAGGCACACCACTCTGACATACTTCGAAGAAGTTAATTCCAAACATCAACTTGAAAATGACAGTTGTCAAACTTTTTTTGACATCATTTAATATTCTTAGGGACTTGAATGCAGTGAGCAGATGTCACGTGACATTTATCGATGCGTACTTTTAAACAAGTCGATCAGATAGATGACAGTAAAAGATGCACGAACAAAATATCTAGAAATTTTTTTCAAATGCATTCAAAGCCATTGTGTTAGATTTAATTTATTAAATCCGTTTGATAGTCAAAGGTGGGATTTAATGGTTAAAAAAGACATTCAAATTCCCTTTGAATTTTAAGAAGATAAAATTTAAAATATTCATACATTTAGCAAAATAAATTGCTATAAAATCCATCTCTACATTTTTCTAATATGTTTGTTTATATTAATTTCCATTTGATATCCCATACATTCTTTTAGAGATTTTCATAAGCATCTTAATTTTTGATAAAGAAACACTCAGGACATTGCTAAACCTTAATTAACGTAAATGAAAATAAATTAAAGTTTTGTAATAAATTTTGCATTTACATTTATAATAGTTCAGCATCACAATTACATTGTTTACACTAGATAATTTTTGTTGGATAGTTGTTTTCAGAAGGCTAAGATATAATTCTTGTTGTATTCGACATGCCAAAAAATTCACTTTTTTTAATTATCGCTAGACATATTATTTTGTATTATCTTTGGAAAATCTGAATCTCAATTTTAGGAAAAATGTATTTAATCCCCTGGGTTTGAGTTTTAAAAGATATACAAATATACAATCAAAATCTGAACAACATTGTATACCAACAACACTAAATATAAATAAGTTAATAAATAAGTTTTAAGTTAATTAAATAAATAAGTTAATAATATAAATTCACATAAAAAATTTACAATTAAATGCAACAAAAATCACATTTTACAAACTAAGACAATTTTAATTGTTGTTTTCTATATTTTTTTTCAAATATCTGGCCGTTTAAACAATATTGTTGATTATTGACAAACTATAAGTAATTAATACCAAACGCCATTAGTGAAATAAAAATTGACATACAAAATAATTAAAAAATTTATATAAAAAGGGCTGAATTTTAAATTATAAATACTACAGTTTATATTCATATTTAATGTTATGTATTTTTGAGTATACATATAAACTTATGAATGATTAACAATTAATTTTGATTGTTCAATATTATATTTGTTCATATTCAATTCATATTTTTCAATATTTAGAAACTATGGTTCTACATTTATAACATACAAATATCTCAACAAAAGTTTAAGAAAATTAGTAACAATTTAATTTACGTATTTCATTAATTTAATTGAAGTAATTAAGTATTTAAATTTATTTTTACGTATTTCAGAAGGTAAATCATTTTTTTTTCTTTCGAATGATTTCTTTACATTGTAATCTTTGTTGTTCATTTTATGCTTTTTTTAAAAAATATTTTATAGCTTTTACAAATATTTATTGTTTAATTTGATTTATTTAACTTTCTATTATTTAATTCAAAAATTCTTGAATGAGTTCATTATTAATACACGTTTACAATTATGAAATAAAAAGGAACATTTTCAACATAAAAAAAAAAAAATTGTGAAAGTATCACTAATGACAAATTCAAAGACAAAATTTAGCGTTTTTCCTAAAATATTTGTTACAAACTTGAAATCATAACTTTATACGGTGTCTTTCTAAATTCTCAAAATGAAATTTGTGTCTAGACACAAATATTAACTATTAATTAATAATAAACTTATAATTCCAAAGAAATGAAATAAACTCCATTTATTAAAAACGTCCCACATACATTCTTCTTTTAAATATATGAATAAATAAACATTAAATACAAATCGAAAACTACAACAAAATTTACTTCAAATATTTTCGATGCGTAGAGAAGTGGCAAATCGATTTCTAAATAAACTAGGAAATGGAGAATAGCGTCGAAAGTTTAGAAATATGCTAAATAATTTATTTTATAGCTTTTCCGTTTTCTAAATTTTAACGCTTTATTTTTTTATTGCTATATAAAAGTTTGAATAAAATAAATATTTTAGAGATATTCAAATACACTTTCTCTGTTAATATTGAATTTTTGACATTTACTATCAATTGTTATTAATTGTTTCAGTTTTTAACATCGTATAAAACTTTACTTTCCAATGTATATATGATAGCTAAAAATACTTTTAATGCTTACATGTTCATAAAATATATAATGCAATACATTATAATATATAAAATGCTTTTATGTTTTCAATGGATATATGATAGCTAAAAATTTACCTACTTTTAAGAGTCTAGCTAATTTCCATTCGATGGCATAAATCATTTATGATTTAAAAATAATTAAATACTGAAGTGAAATTAGTATATCAAAGGATATTTAATATTTAGTATATCAATATTTGATTATAGGTAAAAATTAAGTTTTGTAACAACTTAACAAAGATAACTATAAATTTGGGGATTATAGATAGATTCCATTTCTTAGCAGAAAACCCCAAACTCAGCTAAGCGCAGGGTGCTCTAAATATACTTCCGCTTCATATAAGAGTCTGTAGGCCAAATGACCATTTCTTCTGAACATTAAATAAATAAATATAATATATCTCTCTCAATGGATATCTATATGGATATATATAATGGATATGTATATATATATATATATATATACCTTATTATGTACCTTATTATATACCTTATTATATATATATATATATACCTTAGATACCTATAATCATATAAATACTGCATTCTATAAAGCTTTCTATATATATATATATATATATATATAGAAAGCTTTATAGAATGCATTATTTATATGATTATAGGTATCTAACAATACAAAAAAGCATTTGTATTTGTATTCTATCTTCCAATAGCATCACTTTGATATATTTTCAAAAAATAAGCCGAATAATAGATAAAAGCTACAGAAAAGGTAATAATTATTACAGGGATATAAAGGATAAAGCTTATCAAAGTCTCAGAAAGCCTAAATAGGATAATGCCTTCATAAATTTTCGAAATAAAGGGCCCATTAGATTCGGCAAAATACTTCTTAGTTCAAGAGTAATTGTTTCTGCCAGTGTTATTATTTTTCTTGCAAGAAAGCAGAGTCTAGATGACAGAAGTTTAACTTAAACGACGCATAAAAGAAGAAACGCCATTTAATTGCCTTCTTAACAGAAGAAGCGAAAGGTTTTCCTTTTCAGGAAAGGTTTCATTTATACTCAACCTTTTCCCAAACAAATCTGGCTTTTCGTGGGACGGGCAAATAACTGTTGACGAATTATAGTTTTAATGCAAGGAGAATCACAGCAGTTGTATAACTAATCTAATCTGAAAAACGCAATAAGAATCTGTATTTGTGTCTGTACGTGCTCAGGATAAAAATTAAACAAATGCCTGCATTATGCTAGATAGGTTTGATATTGTTAATTTATACGATTAGAATTTTTACAATTAAATCTGAAAAATATTCAATTTTTGCAATTAAATAAGAAATTTTAAAATTGAAAGATAGTCTATTTTATTTCATTTTTCAAAATTTCAGAATAACATACATTGTATTTTTTTTACACTGAAGATAATAATGATCACTCTATAATGAATTTCAACGATTTTTCAACTATTTTTTAATTTTCTTTCTTACCTTATATAGATTCGAACACGCATGTTATACAAACACGCGTATATATATATATATATATACTGTAACATTATTTTTTCGCCAGAAGAGTTTTGGCATCTCATACCCAGGAGAGAGGAATGCCTATTATTTGTCAATATAATATACCCATCACTCCAATTTGACAGCAAGCGAACTTTATTGCGGGTAGTTATAATATATGCAATTAGAGTTTGCAATAATGAGAATAACCTGACACTCAAATTTGAGAACAGATGTTCGGTATCATGTGTAATGAGACCAGGACCTACTGTTTAAAGTGGATTCCAAACCTGAAACCTGTGGTACTGAGCGCCAGAGCCCGAACTACTCGGCCATCAGACCCCGTGTTAATATAGTAAAATATTCCAATAAATTATTATTATGTTATTAATTCCTAGCTATACAGAAGCTTTATACAGAATATTTCTATATTAAAGCTATATATGAAGAATCTTGATATATTATTTATATAAAAATATAAATAATGCATTTTGTATACAAATTTATACATATTATTTACAAGATTATAGATATCTAATAGAGCAAAAAGTATTTTTATTTGTATTCTATCTTCTATTAGTATCATTTTGATTTATTTTCAAAAGTAAGCTTAATAATAGATAAAAGCTGCAGAAAAGGTAATAATTATTACAGGCATATATATAAAGGATAAAACTTATCAAAGTCTCAAAAAACCTAAATAGGATAATGCCTCCATAAATTTTCGAAAATAAAGGGCCAATTAGATCCGGCAAAATACTTCTTAGTTGAAGAGTAATTGTTTCTGCCAGTGTTATTATTTTTCTTGCAAGAAAGCAGAGTCTAGATGACAGAAGTCTAACTTGAACGACGGACTCAAAGAAGAAATGCCATTTAATTGCCTTCTGAACAGAAGAAGTGAAGGGATTTCCTTTTCAGAAAAGGTTTCCTTTTATTTATACTCAGCCTTTTCCAAATAAATCTGACTTTTCGCAGGACGAGCAAATAACTGTTGACGAAGAATAGTTTTAATGAAAGGAGAATCACAGCAGTTGTATGACTAATCTGATCAGAAGTAGGCAGTAGAGTCTGTATTATTTGTGTGTCGGTGCGTGCTCAGGATAAAAATTAAACAGATACCTGTATCATGTTAGATTGGTTTTATAGGGTTTGAGATCGTTGACTTATATGATTATGGTTTACGCAATTAAATCTGAAATATATTCAATTTTTGCAATTAAATAAGAAATTTTAAAATGTGTAAAATAGTCAATTTTATATTATTTTTCAAAAATTCAGAATAACATGCATTGCCTTTTTTTTATAGTAAAGATGATAATGATCGCTCTATAATTAATTCCAACGTTTTATCAACTAATTTTTAATTTTTCCCCATACCTTATATATATTCACATATTGCATATTACCTTATATGTATTCCTATATTTACCCCCCCCACACTCCCCCACACACATAGAAATAGATATAGATATATATATATATAACCGAATAGTAATTACAATATTGTTTCAAAAATCCTGACGTTGATATATTTGCAGTTATGTTTACTGTAATGTTAACGTTTCGGAACAAATATTCTAATAAAATATTTGAAACAGCATTGGAAATCTGCTGTTTCAATATTTTTAATGCATTATTACTGGCCTTAGCAATGTTTCCCATGCTGAGTATACACTTTATTTATCAATTTCTTTTGGGAATTTTGAATTTTTGTTAAAATATTTTAAGGGCTTTAATGATTATCTAATATATAGACCAGCGGTGGCCAACCCAAATGATCTTGCGGGCCATTTTGGAAATGCATCCTAACTCCACGGGCAGCAGATAAAATTATATATCCGAATATTAGATTTAGACTCACTATTGACATTTTTTTAGTGAAAAACTGAAACTGAACTATTATTATTGTGGTTACTATTATTCTTACATGTGAACATAGATACTAGAATAATTATGATACTAAATGCGCATTGTAAAGAAATATATAACACTAAAAAGGAAAAAAATAATGAAATCATTAAAAAATTTAATTTTACTAGTGCGATATTTGTTTGCGTAAGAATATTATTTTAAAATTCAAATTTAATTTTTTCATATAATTTCGACAGTTAATATTTGAGTATAAGGATGCAAAAATAATGCAATTTTTTTTAATAAATTGGTTTTAACTACTTTGGCCGTTATAAAATAAATATATTGATATATTGTGTAAAATTTCAATAAATCTCACGGGCGAAAAAATGCTCAAGGTGGACCGCATATGGCCCGCGGATCACGGGTTGGCCACCCGTGATACAGACTATACACATTCTGGCAATAAAATAATACTTTGTTGAATGGTCTCAAAATTTTTCAAATTCTCTAATACAATAACACATTATTACATATTTAATTTCTTTCTAGAAAAAATTTTGTAGTTAGTAGCGACTTTTTTCTTATTCCTAGTAAAGATACGTTAAAATTAAAGTAAAGAAAATATTCTCAAAGTTGTCAAGATTTTTCTTTAAAGTTTGTTGCTTCATATATTAATACTGGTGACAAAAATCATGTTAACATTTCACTCTGGCCAGAACACTAAATTTAATTTTAGAATTTTATCTCAAAACTAGCATGAATAAAGCTTTAATAATTTAGTAAAAAAAATGAATCAAACATATTATGTCGATTATTTATTATTTATTAAATTGTTACATAAAATATAAGTAAAATTTGAAAAGAAGAAAATATCTGAATTGCCATAGAAGGAATTATCAAGAAAGTTCATAATGAAAGAATATTTCTACCAAAAAATTCACCTCTATCTCTCATTAATTGGCAGATACTCAAAACAATCTCTACAAAAAAGTCTCTCTTTATAAACAAAAAATAAGGCCCCTCTAATTATGGAGTATTAACACATAGAAGATACAGATTTTCCGAAATAGAGCAGTACAATAAACCAGAGTACTTTATCGACAACAGTGTAATTTATAACATAGTATCTTCATTAATAGTGAAGGGGTAGTCCGGGATAATTTTATAACATTCATTATAAAATTAATCTTTCGCAAGCGTCATTAACTACACCAATCCATTTATTAGCGTCCAAGTCTTCACTCACAACAATGCAAGAAAAAAATATTCCTACTCAGCTGCAAAATCGATACTACGGCTATTAGTTTATTAGACATTATTAGTCTGCTATAGTAAATATTTTCCACCATGCATCTGCATTTTAGAATATTTTCTTACAACTCATTCTTTCTTTTTCACTGATCAACACCCTTCTTAGGATTTTTTTTTTTACGAAATCACGACGTTTTACCTTTTGATCCTAACTCATCCATACTTATCCAGGTGTCGCAAACTGAGTAAAGAACTCCAACAATTTAGTAGTCAATTTTCTAATATTTCAGAAGATAGTATATATAAAATTTGGTGTTTAAGTCTTTAGATGTTATCATCATGATTGTTTCATAATTGTTTTAAAACTATTACACAAATACAAAAGTTAACAAATGTTTTCTTAGACCAGTTATGATCATAACCAGACAAATGTTTCCTTAGACTAGTTATGACCACACAAATGTTATCTTAGACCAGATGCTCCGTGGTAATTCACAAAAAAAAATTGTGTTCGGTCCGTCGTGTTCGGATATAAAAGAATACTATATTTTTTTCCAACTCATTCTGTCTTTTCCATTGATCCCTTCTTAGGGTTTTTTTTACTTAATCACGACGTTTTAACTTTTGATCCTAATTCATTCATACTTATCCGGTTCTTTCAAAATGAATTCAGCAATCAGTTTTCTAATGTTTCGGAAGACAGCATAAAATTTTGCGTTCAAGTCTTTCAATGTTATCATCATCTGATATTGAAAGTAATATAATGTTCCTTCATAATTGTTTTAAAACTATTACATAAATACGAAAGTTAACAAATGTTATCTTTGACCAGTTATGACCAGACAAATGTTATCTAATATTAGATGTGCCGTGGTAATCCACAAAAAATATGTGATCAGATATAAAAATACTTTTTTTTGTCAGATTTAATGTTTAAAGGCAGTTTTAATTACAAACAGCTAACTTTCTTATTGCTTATCAAATATATGTCCAAAGGGTAAAAGATCTTTAGGCATTATTGCATCAGGTTCATGTTTCTTATAAACACAAGAATGAATAAATTTAAGGTATGTTTCATTTTTTTATCGCATTGTTTTTACTGTAATATTTTTATTTAATTCTTACAACATATTTCTCTAAAATTTGTATGCAGTGCGTCTATAATTATTTGTAAGATTTTAAATGCTCCCCACATTCAAAAAAATGTGACCAATCACTGTCTTAGATTAACTACATGAGGTAAAACATCAATTTTTTCAAGAAAAATTAAATATTTTTACATGATATATTAAAATTTATGCAAAAAATTATTATATGAATAAAATATGCATAAAAGCTTTTATGCAGAAACAGAGAAAGTAGCATTTAATGTATTGATTTCAAAATATATATCATACATAAAATATTCAATTTATGTATTATGCATTAGTTTGAAAGTTAATTTTAAGCTACGTTCTTTTCATGTATAAAATTTAAATAAAACTTATGCCTTTGATAAAATGATTAAAATGGTGTCCATAATACTACATTAATTCATGTTATATTTGCATATGCTTTCTCGCAATCTTTTAATTTAGTGCCTACGCATTAAAATATATTAGAAATTTTTCATATGCAGGCAAAATATTTTAAGCTAGTTCTGGTTAAATAAATGCATTTTATATCATTATTTTATTAATTCGATACATTTTCATGTTTTATACACAAATTCGTGTAAAAGAAGTCATGTTTTATTACTTACTTAATTATTTTAAATTAGTCATTAATATTAATTAATTCCTTAATACATTAAAATTAATTTCTTATTAGCTAATGAGTAAATTTCTAAGTAGTTAATTTATATAATAACTCATGTAAAATTACTTCACACAAATTTTCAGATTAGCATTGATCCAATCATTTTTATATCAGTATATTCTTTTTTACATTAGTGTTTTTATTACATTAGTATTTTAGTATTTTTATTTTAAAACTCCTTATTGTCCTTCCTGAAATAACATGTAACATTATTAGATTATCAAAAATATGGAACTGAATGAAAAATACTAATATTAAATCCGACTAGTAGTTTTTAAATTACTTACTTACGGAAAAAACTATTCTATTGACAAAATGAAAATCAACAAATCAATTTTTGAAATCACGTTTTTTTTTTTTTTTTTTTTTTTTTTAAATTTGACGCCCATTTTATTAAATCCCAATAATTTAGCATTACATCTACTGAAAATGGATCATTTTAGTAAATATATTAGTTGGGTTTATTTTACAAATGTCGAACATTGGCGCCTAAGCCATTAGTTTACAGGCTCTCCAGTAATTTTTAGTTAAAAAATAGTCCGCAAAAGATACCCAATGGTTAAAACAGCTCATTAACTATTTTATACATATAATACACAAAAGTACAAAGTACAAAAAGAAAACATCAAAGAGCGCACACAAAACACAATGTAGAAAAAGGGACATTCACATCAAAGAGAACGAAGTATAAGAACTCCTATTTCATTACGTATTTCCCAATAACCCGACTGCAAAAATGTCTCAGATATCACAAGGCACATACAAGATCGCAAAATAATAAGGACGGTATTGAAAAAGGAACTGTCTCGCTTTCAAAAAAGTACACAAAATCGAACCGATATCATTTTACGGATTTAAATGGCAAGTATTTTAATAATTCCATTTGGTGATTTACTTTTAATAAAGAGATTTTTTCAGTAAATACACGTGGCTAATGAAAGCCGTTGTTTCCTCCTCAAAAATTATGAAAGATACTATTACTATTTTTAATACTTAAAATAGAGTTTTGCTATGCGAATTGCTTTGAAACAACTTCTTCTTATCTTATATCTTTAAATAAGTATAATATTATGTTGCTGATTCTTTAGAGAGCCAAGAAGAGATCATTTCAATTTGCGATTCTTTTTCCGAAATGATGCTGGAAAACTACTTAGAATATTATCTTAATTAACGTACCTATTTAACTTGTTTTTAAATTCTATGTTTAATTTACATTTAACTAATTAATAATTTAGTGTAGTAGCTAATTTTTGTAGTGTTGTGAGTTAAAAAAGGTAATTTGCTAATTAAAAAAAAATGTATTTTAATTGTTATTTTATGCTACTTTTAATTTGTATACATAAAATAAATAATAATTATAAATTAATAAATTTATTTTATTTTCATTCTAAATAATAAAGATACTAACAGTGCTATGATAAATATGTTAATAAATGAAAATTTTAATTATGAAAGAATATCTGAATCTTCAAGAAAGTTCTTTCTTTAAAAGTTGTTGTTATTGCTGTGTCTAATCCTCAGTGTCCTGCAGTGCCCATGGATAATCTGCTCATGGATAGGGGTAAACGGGGCAGCTTATGTTGTGATGAAGAACTCGTGGGTAGAAGTCTGACATGTGTCGCTGAAGAAAGAGGGCAGTGCCTTCCGGGTGGGAGGAAGGGAACTACCTCTCCTTTGCGTATCGTATGGATTTTTTTGCTTTTTTGGTTTGTCTCTCTATGGTCATTTTATGTACTCTTTAGGTTAATTAGACCGGGTCTTACAGCTTAACATGGATTACGAATCACTAACAAATAACCATGCCACCGCCAGGATTTGACTCTGAAACCTGTGGTACCAAAAGCCAGAGCGCTGGACAATTGGCCATCAGGTCGCGTATCGTTTGGCAAAAAACCCGAAAACCTCCCACCAGTTAGTCCGACTCAAGAGGCAAAATGTTGAACATCACAAATGCCGTCGAGTCTCTTCGTATTTTGTAACAGTGTCTACAACAAAGCCGCCAGCGCATTGAACCTCTGCTCTGATGCTCACCAGAGGCGCAAGTTGCCACGCAGCCACGAGTCGGGCATTTTTAAAAGATCAAAAGTTTCAGAATACAGAATATCAGATTTTAGAATAGTTGACATGAAAAGTTTCGGAATACTTACAATTTAATTAAAATTTGAAAATTCCCTTTTATACTGGAAAATATATCTTCTGTTTATTCTTAGAAATTCATTTCAATGAAATAATTTTAGGATTATTGATTTAACAAAGTAGTTAGAAGTTGTAGAAAATAGTGATGACTCATCCAACAGATCAGAAGAAGAAAAATATTTTTCCTTTCGTTCCACAAAACAAAGTAGCATTATCCTATTCAATATAAACAAAAGTGACCTTCACCGAAACAATAGTTTAAATAAATTGTCTGTTGGACATCCTGCATTTCTGATCTTCAACCAATATTTCCAATTTCCTCAATAGTCAATTGTTTCCGAAAATTGCTGATTATCTTACACTCAGTTTATAAGTTATTCTAAGCACCTGATCAGTTGTTCATTAACTCTGAATAGCAAAAAGAAAACAAAAAACTGATTTCCAGACATAATAATCCTCGGTGATGACTGTGCGAAGATTACAGGAATAAAAAATTTTGGTTTAGTAACATTTAGATACAATGTACTTCAATATAACAAATAACATTAAAAAAAAAAAAAGTCAATGCCTACTCTTTTTTCACTATATTGCAGCAAGTCCTTTATAAATAATTTTTATTCATTTTTTAAAAATTTATCTGGCGCCATCTATTGGTAGATATATGCAACTTAAATCTAAAAGAAACTTATATTAATTAATTAAACTTAACTACTGAATTAATATTTCAAAAAAACTGTATTAACATCCAGTGTCATCCACTACAAGTTCCAAAAAAAAATGTATTTGAACTCGAGTGGAAGAATAAAAAGTATTTTATGGACGATTGAAAATTTGAACAAGATATATATAGGGAGATTGTGAACTAATAGAAGTAATTGAAAAATAGAGCTTAATGGATATAAGTTTAGCGGTTGTTTCTATAAGACTTTTGTTATACCCCTACTCTCACGATAATTGACAAGCACAAAAAACTGTTGACAATTATCTGAAGTATTATTAAAAAGTGACATTTATTATTTTGTAGGGAGAGTGTGAGCTAACAGAAGGAATTGAATAACCTATTCTTGAGAAGAAGCAAGCAGGAAGACGAATCTAAATAGAACAAAAAAATTTAAAGATGAACAAAATAAAGAACTTTCAGGTTGCTATTGGCGACATATATTTATTTTTTAACACGTTACCCAAATTATTAACACGTAAACTGCAGAAAAAATTTAATAAGAAAATGTCTAACTTCAAAAAAGGTGTTGAAAATATTCGAGTAAATACGACAAATTCCGAATTCTAGAACTACTTTTTATCCATTTGATATATTATCAGTCCATTCAAAAAAAGTTTCTCTTAACTGATTAAATGTTTTTATGGAGAAATCAGCTCACTGATGAAAAGCTAATCGTTCAGAATTTTTCATTCAAAGTAGATTTTTAAACCAATAATTTAGTATTAATAGAGAGTTTTTGCATACCGTACGTTAGTTACCGTAGGACGTCCGTTTTCTCCCTAACGCACATGCTCAGTTTCCTATGAGCATGCACGCTAGGGAGAAAAAGCTAACGGACGTCCTACGGTAACTAACACTAACGTACGGTATGCAAAAACTCTCTAATGTCTGGTAAAAACTAATTTTAAAAAGTTTTTCAATTTTTATAAAAGAGAAATAAAATTGATAATTAAATAAGATTTTTATCTATTGGTTTTCGCAATATATAATATCTTATGTCATTAATTTTATTGTATGTAACCTTACATGTACCAATTAAACTTTTACACAAAATATGTAAATAATTAATAATAGTTTTTTAAGGATTCTTTAAAAATTATTTAAAAAAAGTATTATTATTTCTATGTGTTCCAAGTATTTCTTTAAATGTAATCATTCTGCTAGAGTTTAATCTATAATTATCACTTTAGTTAACAATATTGAAAAATTTTTCCAAATTAATTATTTTTTTAATATATTCTAGTTTGCATTTTGCAAAGATATGAAGTATTGAATTCTTTTTCGTGTTCATTTGTTTCACACATAAATTCTATTTTTTTTTTTGTTGTTGTTGTTGTTTCTTATATCACTTGGTCGGCAACAACCTTTAGTCCATGTAACCTTGTGTTCTCATGAAAGTAGGGAGGCAGCTTCTGTTGTGATGGAGCACCCGCAGGTAGAAGGCTATGAGTCACTGAAAAGGAGGGAAGTGCCTTCCGGGAGGATTATTAGGGAAAACTATCCCACATTTGCGTATTGCATGGGAGAAAACCCGAGAAAACTCCCACCAGGTAATCCGACCAGGTAATCCGGGTAATGAAGTATGACGCTGAACATCCCAAACGCCATCGAGTCTCTTCGAGTTTTTGAAACCGTATATACAACAATACCGAACGTTAACCCCAATGCAGTGGCACTCCTCTAAGAATCTGGCACATATTTAATAATTTTATTTGATACTTACTTTTCTTTATGCATCCTAGAAAGGAGATTGATTGATTTTAAAATAAAGCAAAGTATTTATATCACATCAATCATTAGTTACTTCTAAGGAGAAAGCTTTGTAATATTCTTTTGTCAGAAATCATTGCATACAAAAAAAAACACAATGGTAAAATCCTAAGATACTTCGATTTAATTGTGTGCAGTATTTTTAGGCTTTAAGAATTTTTTTTTCTTTTCCAAAATTCTTTGCTTTTAAGATTGATGCACACTAGAAGAGAATTTTCAGAATTAAATGACAAAGTTCAAATAATTCTTAAATATTACAATACAGACCCTATGAAAATCACAAATAATTCTGAATAATTTCTTGTGAATGTAGATAAAATATTCCTCAAAATATTTTTATATCTATATAAAAAAAAAATTTGTGTATAAAATCCTTAATCTCGGAAGGAAAATTATAAAAACATCTTTATCACTATTAACGAAATATATTTTGTTTATTCCATTTCACCGTAAAGATATTTCGATTAAATTTTTCAATGCTTTTAAATTCAGGTATTAGTTTTACGTAATGCGTAAACATTTGAAGATAGTAACTATGCAACTTGGGAGAAAGAACTGCTTTGTAAAGAATACTTTTTGAAAAGAAATTCGAATTTTATCAAGTGTAAACAAAGATTTGGGTGAATAGTTTGAAGGAAATAGACTACAAAACACCCAAAAAAAATTTTAATCAGTTCACCATAAATGTTTTAAGCGT
The DNA here is from genome assembly GCA_021605075.1 of Caerostris darwini. Taxonomy (NCBI): domain Eukaryota; kingdom Metazoa; phylum Arthropoda; class Arachnida; order Araneae; family Araneidae; genus Caerostris; species Caerostris darwini. The sequence goes on from BPLQ01005472.1 coordinate 273,590, forward strand.
AAATTTAGATAAGCTTTCGTTCAGATTTTAATGATGCAGTTTTAAACCAAATATTGTTTCCAAAACTCGTTTCTATAGAATTTGAAATTAAAAAATGAAGGGTTTTTCATATCTAAATTTATTTTGTTTATAGTTTAAAAATATTTTTAATACGTATTCAATCTAACGAGTCCAATAAGAATTTTTTTGGGTTAGATTAAAAAAAATGTGTTTCACTGTGGAGTATAAGAATATTAAAATGAAGAAAACATTTAACTAGTGAAAGAAAAAAAAATGAGCTCATTGAAATCTTATCACCTTTATAGGAATATTAAAATGTTTAAAAATATTAATGATTTTAATCATCAAATTCAAATCGTTTATTTCATAGTTGAAAAGATTCATTAAAAAATGTCGTTAAAATTATGCTTACTATGAATCTTATTTTTTTAAATATCGATCTTGAATCAATAATTTTCATAAATGTCTGGAAATAACGACATAATAAATAAATTTTTGTTAAACCACTACATAAAATAGGCGAAAGGCAAACCAATTTTATTCGATCTACTTTGCTTATTAATTTGATAGCATATTTTTAATGGCTATTATTTTTTATTGCATAAGAAAACGTTGTTTTTTCTTTTTAAATAAAAACTCAAATTTCACTAAAGAAAAAATTGTATTTTACATAATATAATGCATAATTGTTAGGCGAGTTTTATGGACGAAATTATGAAACATCATTAGTTGCTTTTATATGTAAGTAATGCGTAACTATATTTATCTTAAGATATATCATTTTGTTAAAAATATTGCACATTAAATTCAGACATTTTTATGATATAAAAATTTATATTACTGATATTACGCAATACTAAATCACTGTGTCTAGAGCTAAAATACAGTTTACATACCTGGGTGAAAGTATAACTCCACAATTTTTAACCAACAATCATTATATGAAAGAAAAAAAGATATTTTATGGTTTTAATCAAGGGTGTACAGACTTTTGTAATCCACCGGTTTCACAATAATAAAAAGCTTGGCTGTCTCTCTCTCACTCTTTCTTTGAATTTATATGAAAATAATACTACATAATTATATTTATCTCAAGAAATACCATTTTATTAAAAATATTGCATACTTTGGATCAAGTATGCACAAACTTTTGCAGTCCACAGGTTTCACAAAACTTGTTCTGTCTCTCTCTGTTTTGAATTCCCGATCAACAATTAACAGATTCATATATTGAATTAATCCCTATTAACTTGTGTTCTCACATTTTATCATAACAATAATTTCTCTAATAATCGCTACCTTTATAGTTTTTATGAATGGTCGATTCCCCATTTCCCAAACTCTACTGAATAATCCCAAAAACAATTTTAAAGTTTTTCAATTCCTTCTATTAGCTCACACTCTCCCAATATATATCTTCTTCAAATTTTCAATCTTTAATGAAATACTTTTTATTCATCCACTCAAGGTCAAATACATTTTTTTTGAACTTGTAGTGGATGACACTGGATGTTAATACAGTTTTTTTGAAATATTAATTCAGTAATTAAGTTTAATTAATTAATATAAGTTTCTTTTAGATTTAAGTTGCATATATCTATCAATAGAGGGTGCCAGATAAACTTAAAGAAATGAATGGAAATTATTTATAAAGGACTTTCCGCAATATAGTGAAAAAAAAGTAGCAATTTTTTTTTATATTACTTGTTTTTTTTATTTCATTCATTGTTAACGTCAGTCACCCGAGAGCTTCCGCACCTTTCCGGTATAATTTTTTTTTTTCTTTATCTCTTCACTTCTCGAAGCTGGATCTCATCCCTTAAATTTTTTTGTATAATGAAGTTAAAAAACTCGTGACTTTTCCTTTATCTACAAAATGCACTTGGCTTTCAAATAGGATTTGCAGTTGCTTCCGGGATTGCTACACAAAGTCGGTAGGATTGTAAACGCGTTTGATGGGTTTTGAGAGGTCTTTTGTGGAAGTTTTGAAGGGGATCTCAGCGTTGATCGCTCTCTCTTTGTGATCTCTGTGGATCTCTTTTAGAGCAGAGTTAAAAAGTTTTAATCATTGAAATAAAAACAATAATATTTTTGCATTTTTCCTTCTCTAAGAAAAAAAAGAAAAAATTTTAATATTTATACAGAAAAAACTTCATTGATTCTATTATTTATGTACATTTTTATGTTATTAAAATTTATATTACTGCTATTACACAATACTAAATCACTGGGTCACTAAAATGTCTCTTTACAGATCTGGGTGATCCTCCACAATTTTGAACCAACAATCCTTATATGGAAGAAAAAAAATGAAAGAAAAAGTTATTTTAATGTTTTATATTTTTAAAAGAAAAAATATTTTATTATTTTCACCTGTAATCCTACTAGTTCTTTAACAAAACTCTATCATAATAAAATATAAATAAAGTTTTGGTAATATTTTATGCGTGAACTTAATGCACTAAACATAGAAATTTACAAAATGTCAGTAATTAATACAATCTGCAAATTCTTCTATTTCTACTTTATTAGATAGGTAATCCCAAATTATAAATTTCGAAAATTAAACAATTAATTTACGAATTTTGAAACTTTAAATATGAATTACAATTTTTTTTAAAAATTAAAAAGTGCGTGTTAAATTCAACATGTTTTTTTTTTTTCTTTATTTGCTATTTTAATTACCTCCTTGATATTCAGTTGCAAATTCTTATTCAACTTATTATGCTGCGATGTTTGTAGTGGTTCCGAATCCATTTTAAACCGTAGGTTCCAGTCTAATATGACTGTAAAGCATTGGGCATTAGGACAACCCTACTTATGTCTTTGTGAGCGTAAGATAGATTTACGCAGATATTTGTAATGGTTCTGATTTTATTTTGAGGTCAAAATTTATCTTGAACTGACGATTTTCTGTAAAGAGAGAAATATTTCCCTTTAATGTTTATTGTGCAGTGCCTCACTATGCTTAAAACCAAAACTTTAGGTTAGGCTTAGCTAGTTGAATTTCACTTGTGGTTCAACGAGTTTGGAAACCCAAAGTGGTATTTACCAGGCTATTTGGTATTCACAATTCTTTGGGTCTTTACCCTAGACGAATAAAAAAAAAATCCAATTTTTTTCGTAAATGAAAGGAATGATTCATTTTTAATTCACGATTATTAAACTGAAAACTAATCAAAATGTTCTCCCAGAATATTTTTGTTAATTTTTTTAATCTTTAAGGAAATATTTCGCACCTCATATTTCAACACTTTTGTGGTATCTTGAGGATTGCGAACCATTAGTATAGTAAATGGTCCTTGGCATGGACGATTATATGATAAATACTACGTATCTACCGTATTAGATCAAATGTCTGGTATTCACAATACTTAATGAGTGAACACATTAAAATATAAGAAATATTTCGTACCTAATTTTTTAATACTTTTGTTCTTCCTTGGTGTAGTAGATGTTCCATGACATGCACCGGTCTAATTAAAGTGTGTAAAAAATGACCGTAGCGCGACTAACCAAATCCAAACCCATGACACGCACGCTAATGCTGAATCTACTTCTTATCTACTATAATGGATCAAATAGCTGATATTAAATAAATAACGGCGCATCGAAATTGTATTTTTCTATTTTTTTTTAAATGTCAACAAATTTTCAAATTGATATACCCTGAGTAGATAACTTGACTTCATTGCACATTCAATAACAAAAATAAATACTTTAACTAGATAAAGAGAGAATAATGTTATTTTGATTAGCATATAAAATAAGCAACCATTATAAAATTTTGTCCTTGTGACAATTTTCCAAACATTCAAACATCATCTTAATAATTTCTTATCCCAAAGTTATCCCGTAACAGAGCACTTCATGTCAGCAATAGAGTTTCCATCTTGTTCAGGAAACCAAAATCGATCCTTCATTAGCTGTGTATCTATATCGTGATTGGACCACTATTTGTCGTTAGAGGGAATCTGGATTGGTGGGAGAAACTCTTTACAGAAATTAGAGTGGCATTTGCAGAAGTTGTAATATCGTCCTTTAATTAAACATGGCTGTTTACATCTCATGTCTCTAATTAAACTTTTATGTTTAGAAAATGGTATAACATTGCATCGTGCAATGAAACGGTTTTTTTAATAAAACATTTAGTTACACTTTTAAGCACATATATTTCGTAAAAAAAATTTAATTTTTAAAACAGTATTATTTAGTAGTAGTTTAAATGAAATCAATTAGAATCAAATAGTAATATAATGTGATAAAAACTTTCAAAAGGATGTTATTTTCAATAAAGATTTCATAAATTAAGAGATTATTAATAGTAGTTCCTTATATTCTAGTACAGTGACTATAATACATATTTAAGTTCTCAAATTTTTCTATTTGTAAAAATGTGTGGGTCAATTATTGCAGAAAGTGATCTGGAAGGCATCATTCATGTTCCTACCATTATACGTTGCATACATTCTCACCAATATCCCACCATCCTACCATCAGACATTGACACCACACTAATTTGGAATTCAGTTCTTAATTGTAATTGTTACTATTGTTTCCAAATGCTTGGAATTTTGACTTGAGATCATTCGACTCTAGAAAGTCAGTTATGTGGCCAATTCACCATTATCCGGAATTATAACCCACGTGGACTTTCACTGTTTATGCACATTTTGTTATTACAATTTTGAAAAAAAAACCGCTATGAAAGGTGACCTGTGGGATTAATATCTTACCCCCTGAGCCCATAGAAAAGTCATACCTGCTTGCAAATTTATAATACTCATTCCTGCAGTAGATCTGAAACTTTCAGTCCAGCTTCCCTTCATGAAATTTTAAATCAATCGGAAATCCAACTTGCTATCCAGCACACCTTAATTAATTTAAATCCTAATTAAATTTAAAAGAATAAAAATAATTTCATGAAAATCTCAATATTCTTGGAAGATTACATCTTAGACATATTTCATGTTTACCTACACTCATAATAAACTTTTTTCTACATTATTTTTTTTTAAAAATCGTATTCAATTTAAATTTGAAATTTATCAATTTCATTGCGATAAAAGTTAAATGGATGTGAGACATTTGCTATATCAGCTTCTTCAGCTTATTGGGTTTGCATAGTTGATGAACATTTTATTACGGAAAACAACATGTGGTATATCACTATCAACGAAATTATAGATCGGGGCAGTGATGTCTTTCAGTATATCTTTCAAGATTAACTGTGCTATATTTGTATCATGTCCTGTATTGCATTTGTATTAATTGTCCTGTATTTTCGTATCCATGAGAGAACACTGGGAAAAATTTTTAATTTAACCTTGATATGATACATGCTGCTCTGGCTCTAGTTGTCACAGGTTTCGGGTTTGAACTCCAGCGATATCATGGATGTTTGTAATGGATTTAAAATCCACTTTAAACCGCAGGTCCCGGTCTAATATGATTGTAGAGTGTTGGATTGGCAACCCTATCCTGCAAAAAGAAAACATCTCCTGTCTCGTAATTTGCCAGTAGGAAAACGGCCTTGGCTCACCGTGGGGTTGTTGCGCCACTGAAGAAGAAAAAGAAGTAATACATTTTGTCGTAATTTCGTACATTTTTAATGAAAAATAGGTAATCGCCAAGCAAGCACCACGTGGTTCTTTCTTTATTTCTTTTTTAAAAATTCATAGGTTGAATAATATTAATTTTTACTAATTTAATTTATATTGATTTATTTGTAGTGAAGGTTTCATTTTGATATATTTCAAGAATAATAAAGCTATAATAAAATTTTAATAATAATAAAAAAACATAATAATAAAACATTGGGAGTAATTCTATATTTACAAGTATAACTATAATTCATAAGTAAAAATAAACCTCAGCGTTAAGATTTCTAAAAGAATTCCTGCAAATTTCAAAACGGTTCGATTTTATGTTGCATCTTTTTCGATTGCTGCATCATTTATTTCGAATCATACTGCAACAAATATTTCTTCTCTGAAACCATTTATATTTTCAAGACAGGAAAAAACTCTGACATACTTTTCTCGGAATGAAACATTGCGAACGCATCTTTTGCTTTTAGGAACATCTCTATATTTCGAAATGATTTATCTTCTGTCCAAGATTCGCTGCAAATAATGTCTGTGTCTTCATAGTCACTGAGTAGATTTACAGTGCAGGTTTCTGTTCATCTTGGAATGTTTGCAGTTAAATCAGATTCCATTAGCCTTTTTATATCACGTCTTATAATTTACGATTGATGTATGAAAATTATTGAGTACATCTTGCTACTTTTACTTTTATTTCTGTGTTTGAAGGGTGGGGTTTTTTTTTTTTTTTTTTTTTTTTTTAGTTTTATGTGCTAGTAGTTTGAAAATATAATGTGTTGATAATAAATGTCTGTTATTATTTATAACCTGAAAATTTATTATTCATTTCATCATCATCATCATCATCATTGGTGCAACAGCCCTGTGGGCCAAGGCTGTTGCGCTTACTGATTACTGGTTGATTTTGAGACAAGAAATTGTCAACCCTATGCAAAACAGTCATATGAGACCGGATGCAACGGTTTAAGAGGGATTCCGAATCACTACAAACATCCATGGCACCGCCAGGATTCGAACCCGAAACCTGTGGCACAGAGCGTTAGTCACTCGGCCATCATGTCCATATTATTCATTTAATCGTAATATTTCATGGTGACATTTAGAATTTTTTGGAAGTATTTTTGCTTACTTCGTCACAGCAATAAGCTATTCTATTGTAACAAAAATACGAAATCTTACTCAGTTAAAACATTTTATTCTTGTTATCAATATGAATTTCTGAAACATTGAGAATAATTTGTGGTGTCTGGAAATAATTTTTCTCTTTGTTTTTTTTTATATTCAGATGAAGAAAAAAAAATAACCGAGCAGATGTGTAGAATTATAATTTGACCTCGGTTAGCCTGGAATGGTTAATATCCTGTTTAATACCGGAAGCAGACGAATAAATTACTTGTTAGAGGTGCTACCCAGATATAAGCCTAGCAAAGCTGCTTTGAAAAAAAGTATAACCGTTAAGTGAAGGATTTTTTCATCTAATTTTCTTTTTAACATCGTGTAATGTAAAATTATAGTGAGTGAAAGTAAGTGAGTGAGTGATTAAAAATTAAAATTCGGTGAGTAATAGTGATAAAAAATTAGTGACTAAAAATTTAAATTCTTTGAATTGCAATTAAATTCCCTCTAAATGATATATTCCCCCCCCCTCCTGTGACGTCGTTCTTCTTGAATCCGTGTGAATTGGCAGCTGCCAATCTTCCACACTATTGGCGGTCAGGCTATACTTGAACAGTGACGGTCAAGATTAATTTTTTACTGAAACCTTTGAATAGCACACATAGAGAAAATTGGGAATATTGGTTAGATATCTGAAAATGCAGGATATCCTACAGACAGCTCATTCGATTCTTGCTTTGATATAGATCCCATTTGTTTAAATTTAATTTGATTATTCTTCTTTATGTTAGTTTTATATTCGCCGTAGTTTTGTGAAGTGGAAGGAAATGTTTTTGTTGCATCAGGGAAAAAAGTTATATATATGCATATTTAAATTAGACTTCTTAAAATAGTTTTTTTTTCTCTGCTACTATTTGTTAATTCAGTAATCCTAAAATTAATTCGTTTTGTTAATTCAGTAATCCTAAAATTAATTCGTTTTGTTAATTCAGTCACCCTAAAATCAATTCATTTTGTTAATTCCAACAACCTAAAATCAACTCATTTTGTTAATTCAATCATCCTATAATCAATTCCTTTTGTCATGCTAAAATTAATTCGATTTGTTAATTCAATAATCCTAAAATCAATGCTTTTTTTGTTAATTCAGTCATTTTAAAATCAATTTGTTTTGTTAATTCAGTCATACTAAAATCGATTCGTTTTTTAAAGCAGTCATCTAACATAAACCTAAATTCAATTTAAAAACAATTCGTTTTGCTAATTCAGACATCCTAAAAATTCGTTTTGCTAATTCAGATTTGTTTTGCTAATTCAGTCATCCTAAAATCAATTCGTTACATTGAATTCCTAAAAATAAAGAGATGAAATATTTTAAAATCATTGAATATTATTAATTTTATGTTTGAATGGATTTATTAATAAAAAATTTTATTTGATTCTAAAATCCTTCATTATATTTCACATATTTTAAAAGGCTAATAGAAACTTTTCCAATACTGTGAAAAATTTCTTCTCACCTGCGAATTTTATAATTTATAAAATTTAGGGCTTTTTTAGATAATATTTTGTATCAAAGTAAATAATATAGTACATTTTTATAAATCCCTGTAGACATCATTATAAATCTCTGTAGATATCATTATAAATCTGTGAAAATGTTATTAGGGCTTTTAAAATCTCTTTAGTGATGCTTCTAGACATAAAATTGATACTTTACTTTTATCTAACGATAAGAAAATTTATTTCCTTTTTTCCTTTTCAGTCATTTAAAAGACAAAAATTAAATATATATAAAATTGACTAATATACTATTTTATTAAATTTTTGAAAGATATATGATTGTAATTTTCGCAAATTTTATTTTATTTTGCTATGCAACGTGTAATCTTAAAATTTGGAAGAAATACTTACTCTGACATTAAACAATAAGATGATCTAAGTTTCTCAAATACGAAAGAAAAGATTAATATATGATAAAAGAATGAAATAAAACAAAAAATTTCAATTTTTAATCAGGGAAAATATTTTTATATTTACTAAATATATGCAAGTATATTTAAATATCTTTATAAAAAAAGATTTTTAGAAAAAAAAATCACTAAAATTTAATAATCAAATTATTTACTAATGGCTTACATGAAATTTTATTCTTAATCTAATAAACTCGGATACAGATAGATTATTTAAGGTGTACATAAATTCTTAACAAGGAACTCTAAGAATTCTCCGAATTCTGAATCGATTCTTCATTTGTACAATTTTGGCTTTTATCGCTATCTATGAAGTCCTAAGTATTTTAAGAGAAAAAACGACGTTAGGTTGTAATAAACATCTAAAATATGAAGTGGCGAAAAACTTTAAAAGTTCAATTTATAAACATCAGTTATTCCTTTTATACAAAATTTAATTTTACTTTTTCCAACTTATTGAACGTCTATAATTACTTTAAAATGTATGGTACCCGTAAATTTAAAATGAAAATTTTCAGGTGTTCTTTAAAAAAATAATATTTTCGATCCACTGTATTTTATATTTAACTATTCGTATTTGTTATTGTTGAGACTATACGTATTTCGTATTGTTGAGAATCATAGTTAATATTATTAAATCTGATATAGATTGTTTATATATTGTCAGTAAATTCATATTGACTAATTTTTATCATTTATACAATTTAGCGTAACCTCGTAACACAAAAAATCTATTTCTTTTTGTTCATCTGTATTCCGTGTATTACTTTTTTTGTATAATTCGGGAACATCATGTTCAACTTATGTATACTACGAACAGTTCAATTATAAAACGGAAACATGACGTTTTCTGTAAGAACTTCTAATTTTACTGTCCTGCAATTGCGTGTTTGGAAATCGAAATTCGAACAAGTAACATAAAAAAAAAAAATTTGTAAGTCAATTCTTACTTTTTTTTCACTCTATGTCAAAAAGATATTTATAAATAATTTTCATTCATTTTTTTAAGTTTATCTGGCGCCATCTATTGGTAGATACATGCAACTTAAATCTAAAAAAAACTAAAATTAATTAATTAGATTTAATTACTGAATTACTATTTGAAAAAACTGTATTAACATCCAGTGTCATCCACTACAAGTTCAAAAAAGTCTATTTGAATTTGAGTGTATGAATAAAAAGTATTTTATGAACGATTGAAAATTTGAACGAGATATATAGAGAGAGAGAGAGTGTGAGCTAATAGAAGGAATTCAAAAAATGAATGCGGAAGTCGAAAATGTTCACCTTAAAACCTGACGATCGATTAGAGATTCTTACAAATGCTGTCACAGTAGTCACCACGTCACATCATTTCCCTTAGTTTTTGAAAATGGTGATTGCAACACACTGCACCAACGAATTTGAATTCATGTCCTACTGTAATCTAGCGATCGTGAATTTAATTGATTTTATTTACTGCACATTTTTTGAATTTTAATACATTTTAGGGCAGCTTGGTCAAAATTAGCCCTTGTGTCATAGAACTCCAACCAACCAACCTGCATTCAAACTGTGCGTGTTCCCTCTGGGTTATATAATAACTGGATATAAAAAAGATTATATTATAATCCTCAGTTTAATGCTTATATTACGGATTGTTTCAACTATCTATAGTGAAACAGACTTCGCAAACAAATTATACATGTTGATCAGCGACGGATTTAGGTTCGATGGCGCCCTAGGCCCAAGTTAATTTGACGCCCTTATATATAATTATAATAATACAAGTAGTAATAATGGATTCGAATTAAATTTAGGTATTGAATTTAGGCATGAATTAAATATATATATATATATATATAAAAGAAATATTGATTGAAGTTGAACTTATTTTGATTAAGAAATAAATCATATATATCTAATTAATCATATAGTATATTTTCTTGTTGCTTACATCCGTACGAAAGTATTAAGGGATGTCCTTAATACTCATACTTAACTTCTTGAACTAATTGTGTTACAATGCTTAATAAATATTGTTTAGTACGCATTTTACACATTTTAAATTTTACTACTTACACGATTAATTATTTTTAAAAATAATTCTACCCTTTAAATATTGACATCTTGAGGTTGTCAAAGCAAGAAAGGAAGTATTAAAATTCGTTCTTGTAGTTGATTAAAAACAAACTCGATTTCAAATCTTTGCTGCCTTTAAAAATTTGCCGCCCTAGGCCCGGCCCTCACGGGCCTAAGCTTTAGCCCTAGCTGAGTACTTTAACCATAGGTAATTTTCGATTAGAATAATATATCTGTAGCATATTCAGCATTATCCAGTGAGTACAATAAAAACTTACACGCTCATTTTGACACTACAACATTAAACGGATACCTCTCAGGGATGGATTTTGAGGGTTCACTTTTTCTGTTCCTTTGTTCATTTCAAGCTGAAGGCTTTAAGGCCTACGTATTTGTTTCCTTCTCGGCCTAAACACGTGAGCAAATAATTAGACATGATTTCGAGGGTTTCAAAACTGAATAAAAGCTTCTTAATAAATAAAAATTCCCGAACAAAATTCAATTTCAAATTCAATAATCCTATAACAATCCAGACAAGCATTGGTCAGAAGAAAAAAAAAATCGAACCTCAGAAAAAAAATCTGACACGATAATCGACTTTCGGCTTCATTTCAAAAAGGACCCATCAACATCTCTAGCATTTCGCCTCCCGAGTCGGTATGTTAAAAAGTCAACCAATCAGTTCCCGCCTCGGGGTGCTTGGGGCACCCTTCTAATTTTCAGATGGCGACTGTCGTCTTTTGAGAATTCCTTTTTAACAATGCGAGTGATGAGGTTTCACATTTGGAGAGGAAATCAATGCTTTAGGTGCTCTAATAGTTCTCCGGGAGACTATTGATTCCGGCCGGATAAAAGGGTTTCCGTTTCATAAGGACATTCACCGCTGCGGGGGAACAGATATATTTAGTGATAGCTTTCCTGGATTTGTGGAGCAGGGTGGATTAAAACTGGAGTTGATTGCCTGTACTCAACACTCGTTGTCTCACTTGGAGCCATTTTATTACCTTTTCATTTGGAGAATTTTGTAAAGCAAAGCGGTTTTAACAAAACTTCAAGCAAGGTGTAATTATTAATATGCATCATTGCAAATAAATCAATTTATGTATCAAATAAATGCATTTTTAATGCAATATCAGGATATCCGATCAAAATGACACGCACGCATATATTTATAAAAATTGGAACCCACAAATGTATATTTCTTCTGGTTTCCAAATTATCTAAAGAAAAATAGGAATGAAATGAAATGTCACACAGCAGTACATCATAATAAATAACCTTTAAAAGTACAAGAAATGAGAAGTTTTAATTTATACTGCTTTCGTACAAAACAGAATTGATTATGTCCCAATGATTTTCACTTTATTTCTATTTATTTTATACCATCTCTTTATATAATATCTATTATATAGGGTATGAAGTTATTATTCCCATTATTAATTAGAAATTTCACGGAAACTCTAAATGGAAATTCACATATTCATCATTATCGTGACCTGATGGCCAATTGGTTAGAGCTGTGGCCTTTGGTACCACAGGCTTCAAGTTCGAATCCTGCCTGTGGCATGGATGTTTGTTAGTCGTTCGGAATCCACGTTTAACAGTAGATGCCGGTAGCCTAAAATTTGCAAACAAATGATAGTAGAGTGACACACCAAACCAAATACTGTCCTCCTGTATTTTAGCTATGCTCTGGGTTATATAATAATTGGAGATAAGGAAGATTATTATATAATCTTCAGTTTACTCCTAATAACGTGGATTGTTTCAACGACCTATAGGGAAACAGTCTCCGCAAACAAATTCTACATGCTGATATCATAGTTACTCTATAACTCAAAATTGTTTTTTGAGTACTTTCGATCAGAGATCAGTGGCTGTTTAAAAATATAGATTTAGCACATTCAGCGTTATCCAGTGAGCACTATAATAATTTATTACCTCACTGCGCTCGAATTTTGATACTACAACTTTGTACGGACACCATTTCAGGGATGGCGTTTGAGGGTTTACTCTTTCAATTCATCTCTCCATTTCAAGCTGAAGACTTTAAGGCCTACGGATTTACTGTTTCACTCCCGGCTTAATCATGTGAGCAAATGATTAGACATGATTTGGGGGTTTCAAAACTGGATAAAAGCTTTCTAATAAATAAAAATTTCTTAACAAAATTCAATTTCCTTTAATCCTATGACAACCCAGACGAGCATTGGGGACAAGGAAAAAAAAACAAACCTCAGAAAAACAGCTGACACGATAATCGACTTTCAGCTTCATTTCAAAAAGGACCAATCAACATGTCTAGCACTTCACATCCCGAGTCGGTATATTAAAAAGTCCACCCATCAGCTCCCGCCTCGGGGTGCCTGGGGCACCCTTCTAACTTTCAGATGGCGACTGTCGTCTTTTGAGAATTCCTTTTTAACAATGAAAGTGATGAGGTTTCACATTTGGAGAGGAAATCAATGCTTTCGGTGCTCTAATAGTTCTCCGGGAGACTATTGATTCCGGCCGGATAAGAAGGGTTTCCGTTTCATAAGGACATTCACCGCTGCGGGGGAACAGATATATTTAGTGATAGCTTTCCTGGATTTCGGGAGGTGGGTGTATTAAAACTGGAGTTGATTGCATGTACTCAACTGTCGTTGTCTCATTTGGGGCCATTTTATTACCTTTTCATTTGGAGAATTTTGTAAAGCAAAGCGTTTTTAACAAAACTCCAGGCAAGGTGTAACTATTAGTATGAATCATCAAATAAATCAATTTATATATCAAACAATTGCATTTTTGATGTAATATCAGCATATCTGATCTACATTACACGCACGCATTTATTTATATAAATTGGAACTTACAAGGCGTAATTTTTTTTGTGTATTTCCAAAATGCCCAATAGAAAATATAAATCACAACAATAGAACATAATGTATAAACTTTGAAAGTACTGGAAATGGGAAATTTTAATCTATACTGCTCTTGTACAAAACAGAAAGAAATTTGTTCCAATGACTTTCACTTCATTTCTATTTATTTTATGCCATATCATATAAATATAGGGCCACTTAAATCTCCTAATGCCAAATCGACCTGTGGTGCCACAGCCACTGGTTGATTGATAAGTGGAAGACAGTTATAGGGTCAGATGAATCATCTTTCACACTTTTCCCCACAACAGGACGGGTGCACGTTTGGAGGACACCTGCACAAGCGTGTGATCGTGATTGCCTATTTGCAACTGTCAAACATGGAGGTGAATCTGTCATGATATGGGCAAACATGTCGTGATTTTCTGCTGGCCCAATGTAGGGTCACTGGGGAGAAATATAGTGAAGTTTTAACTGCTTACAAAGTGAGCCCCTTGTAGTTTTGTGTATCACACCATGTGATAATTAAGGTCTGCCACAGACTGGGTGAAATAGATTCGTCGTAGACTCGAGAACTCAGAAAATATTTGTCCTTTGAGTGAACTGCACATGTGAACCAATTGATATTTTTAATTTTCATTTTTTTGTAAATAGAGTTCTGCGTATATATAATGTTTGTATATAAAAATTAAAGTGTTCCCATGAATCTGAAAGTGGCCCTTTCTTAAAGCCGTAATAAATCTAGGCCGAAACGTTAAGGCACTCAAATATTATTATGATTTTAAGAAAAGAAGTTATATTTTTTGGAAAATATGAAATTGAGACAAATAATGCAATTATTTGTTTTAATGATAACATTAAGATTTTCTAAAAGGCATTATAAAAGTTGCAAGTTGAAATCATAGGATATTTTATTCTAAAATCTTATGTGAATTGCATAAGTAAAGAATTAAAGTGTGGCATAAAAATTTAATTCCTGTAATTTAGTACTTCAGTACCAAAAATTCAGTACTTAATTTAATAAAACAAACTAATAGTAATAAAGAAGAACTTAAAACTCGAGAGCCTTTTAAAATATATGCATCATTCATTACCACTTAAGAAGTTATTTTAAATTTTTCTTATCTAAATTTTTCTGCATTTTGTGTCCCCTCAAAATAAAATAGTTCAAATATTTCTGAACTAAATGCTTTTCATATAAAATTTTTCTTTAAATGTATGAAAGGAATACGGCATGGAAATTATCTTAAATTCAGAAATTATTTTTACTTAAACAAAGAATTTGTTGTATATTATAAAAAAAAAAAAAAAAAAGTGTCTGCAAATTTTAGACAAAAATGTTTAACCAATTAAGATATAAATCTGAAAAAGGTATATTGCTTATATAATCATATTACTAACATAGAAACACTAACAAAGAAAAACAACTATTAGTTTGTTTTTAAATTATTAAGTCTTATAAAAATAACACTTTTTTGCATTTTTCAAATTTTGAAGCATAAATGTATAAAAAAAGTTAAAGATGATATTTTTATGTAGAATGCAAAGATTTTAAATATATTTAAGCGCAACATTTGTAAAAAAGGGAAATATTTTAAATCCAATAATTTCACAGTTAAAAGCTTTTTTTTTTTTAATAGGGGTAACTCTATAAACAAATGTCGAATATTCATTAATTTCCTTTTCGAAAATAGGGAGAATAAAATTTTCAGTTTTAAGAAAAAAATAAATTATTTTTTTTTAATGATAAAGAATGTGACTTGATAATGCATTAGTTTTTTAATACATTTACATCCTTTTTTAAGCATTACTTCTATTTAAAAATTGTTTTTTTGCTTTTTCTCAGAATGAAATTTTATGCTTTTTATTTCCATTTGATGCATTATAACAGAAATAATTTTAATTCAAATGCTACAAAAACTGGTATAAATATTTTTTATAAAGTTTTACAGGAAACAGACTTTGGAAATGGTACTAGTTATGTAAATACTTTTTATTTTAATTATTAAACTTAGAACTACACTTAAAATTTGAAAGAATTTTGTGCCAACAACAATTAAAGTAATACAAAACAGTAAATAATAAAATATACATTTGCCAGAAGTCCACATTATTTTGAATGTTAATATAAACAAATACAGACTTAAAATTTAAAATATATATATATATATATTCGATTTTGAATTATCATTTTTGTAACAGTTTTGTGTCAGTTTTGAACATTTTTATCCTTATTGTCTATAACATTAAAAATAATAATAATTAAATTTTTTATGTGAAATCGTAAATTTTAAAATGTATTCAATACAAAAATGTGCACAACGGTAAAATACTTGAATAATAATTTCCTTCGGAGTTGTTCGAGCACCATAATTAACGAAGAGATTTGGTTTGTCGCTTTACGTTCAATTTGAGCACATTTTAGGCTAATTAGACCAGGATCCACAGTTTAACGTTGCATCCGAACCACTAATAAATCACCCATGCCACTGCCAGTATTAGAAACTTAAGCCTGTGGTACCAAGAGCAGAGCGCTAGCCAACTACCCATAAGGCCGCTAGTTAAAAAAAAAGATGCAAATCTGAATTATGTAAGTTACTTGAAGAAATTGATTTTATAATTTTTTTAAATTACCTTCATGAAATTTGACAGCTTGTTTTATCAAATTTATATTTATAATTTCTGAACATAAACCTGTAAGAAATATCTAAGAGGAAGATTAATTCAAATTGATTGAAAGTATTTATGAAGACAATACATAAGCTGCGACCATACTGCCAAATGGAGATCTTTTATAGGACAGAGAGAGGAGCTGCAAAATGTTCTTTAAAAGACCTTGCTACGGTGTGTTGTCTCTCTGGTGGTCGGCACCACATGTTTCGGGTTCGGCATGTTGGTTTGTAGTGGTTCGGAATCTAATTTATACCGTAGGTCCCGGTCTAATAGGCTCGTAGAGAATTGTGGGGAGGGGGGTAGTGTTACTCGCATCCGTAGCATATCTTCCAGTTACAAACGCCCCCTGGGTAGTGCTGAATGAGTAACAGCAGTGCAGCCCTTGCTTATGGCATAAAGATTAACCGTCTCTTGTATTGCCAGCTACATTAGAACTACAACAACAACAATACTCTTGTCAGCGGAAGAAGAATTATGCATTAGGAATTGAAAACAAAATGTAACGGATCTCAAATAAAATATTTTTTTTTATACGAAAAACTATTGTTATATAAGAAAAAGTATTAGTATATACGGTATCATTATTATATTATATATTTTATATATACTAGCGGTATCATGTCTTATTTTTATTTATGATAGTAGCGGTGTTACTCGACTTTATAGCATAAAACATTTTTAAGGGGTGTAATAGATATTATTATTAAAAAAAATTTCCTTTGCAGTTTTTTTAAGATCTGAATCCTTTGACATTTTAAAAAACACTATCTAAAAACTTATCTAAATAATGTTATAAAAATTATATAGTCATTTTTTTTCTCTCGCCTTTAATCTAATATAAATTTTTTTTAAAGAATATTATATTTGGAAAGTTAATATAAAACTAGTATAGTAAATACAGGAACGATTTATCTCTTATTTTTAATAACTTAACTAATCCCGCCACCAAATGATGAAAATAATTTTTATCTTTTTTTTTTTCCTAACTACTTAACTAATGACGTCATCAGGGGGGATCAATCCCTTTTTTTAAGGCTGCTGAACCTGATGGCATAAAACTGGTGTCACTAAAAAAATTGGTTTTTATTTAATTAAAAAACAATAAAAATTGGTTCGTATGGTTTGTACGAACTAGATATTCATAAGAAAAAAAAATGGACTATTTTTAATATCATAGTTTTTATACTTTGCAAAATACAATAGAGAGATAGACAGACAGACTGATAAATACTTAGAACTTTATTAAAAACGACTTTAATAAATAAAAATTACCAAGCGTATTTTATGCTATAAGACAATTGTCATTAGGTACAGCTGTGCTGAATCGAATTAACTAATATTAATTAATAGTGTAAATAACACATCGTACTAGTATCCAATAATATTAAGTTAAAGACATACTTAATTGATAAAAAAAATATGCTAAGATTACTTAATTAAAAAAAACCTTTACTTACTGTAAAGATTAAAATAGTTTTGCTATGTAAATGGTAAAGCAAAAAATTAAAATGGTAATAATTTATTTTTATAAAGCGAGATTATACACAATGATAATGTGAAATGGCAACAGCCATTCCATATTAAAAATTAACAAATAAAATTAATCGAGAGCATTTCTCGTCATTAAAGAATCGTCATTTTGAAACAGATTTATTGAATCCAACAAATAAATTTAATCGTTTAAATAAAATCATCGTAACTAATAATTACCCTGATAAGGAACAATCAATAAAACTATCCAATGTCTGTGATAAAAGTAAAGAAATCAAATACTTTTAACTATACTCTAAAATACAAGAGATTACACACAAAAACAAATTGAAGGGCAACGACCTATTTAAAAAATGTACGGAAAATAATAATTTGAGAAGAATTGCTCTAAGTGCAATAAAAATGAGCATTTACGCGGCAATAAACAGAAAATGTCCGATTTGGAAAAAGGAAGTGTCATAATAAACTAAAGAAACATAAATAGCTGGTGGGGAAAAGATAATCTTTTTTTTATTTTATACAATGATGGACAGTTAGAATGTGTCTTCTCCAAGCGACATGACGG
This sequence comes from Caerostris darwini, assembly GCA_021605075.1. Lineage (NCBI taxonomy): Eukaryota > Metazoa > Arthropoda > Arachnida > Araneae > Araneidae > Caerostris > Caerostris darwini. The sequence continues at coordinate 291,939 of BPLQ01005472.1, forward strand.
TCATTATAGTTCTACACCAATTGGAAGGTAGCTTTATTGCGGCCATTTTCAGTAAACTATTTTTGGTTTATATTGGATAAAAAACGATTGATATCTGCTTCACCTTCAGGCTGTTGTCACTTGCAACGGATTTTTTATGAGTATTATAGTAATTGGGACGACCATCTTCTTAAAATAGAGATTCTTGTACATTTTATATCATAGTAAATTTTGTAAAAATTTCTTTTTGCATATTCCATTCTGTTTCTGTGCAAGAACTTAGTCATCTCTTCTGTTACTTTTGCTTTTAAATTTCTTTAATCAATGTTTTGTCATGAAATAAACATGTATTTATAAAAATGATAATTTTTTTACTAAGAAATTTGAATTGTAAATTAAGTTTGCTGTCTAAATAAATTATAATATTAGGATTCTGCTAGTATATATATATATATATATATATATATATATATATAGCAGAACCCGGTATACGTTGTCCTGCCAAAAAAGAAATGCACAGTAGAAAATTACATATCATTGATTAAAATGTAACATATAATTGATAGTTAAGGTTCAAATATTTAGGAAAGGGGGTGTAGGTGATATGAAAATTATCGTTAAAAAACACTCTTGAACCCGATTGCAGCTCCACCTACTGGGTTTAATTGTAGATCTAAACTATCCAGGGACCCACTCAAACACACACAAAAATTTTCATCAAACTCGATCCATCCGTTTAGGAGGAGCTCAGTGACAAACACATGTACAGAAGATTTAAATATAAAGAAAAATTTGTAAACTAAAATATTCTCTATTAAGAAAGCAAGCAATCATATTATATAATCAAGCGATCATTGAAAGAAATTCACATCTTAAAAATATTTCTTATTTTTTTTATTGTTTCATTTTCATAGTTTCCGTACATTTTTCAGTATCTTTCCCCGATACATCCTGAGGTTAATGAGATCTCAACTAATCCTTAGAATTCAAAAATATAAATTATTGCCACATATCAGATTATAACTATAAATAGTTACATACCAGATTATAATATTTTAACCAATTATGAGACATTCTCATGCTGATATAAATTTATTCCTCATAATGGTTTTATAGTTGATTAGAATGAAATCTGTCTCAGTATCGATTGAGTCTATTCAGTTTTCAAAGTAGTGACCGTAGAACGCTCCACAAGCGGGAATTAACATCCTCTTTTTTGCTTCCAAGCCAGAGCGCTTTGTAACTCAGATATGAATAAAATTCAAACTTAGTATTATTTATATATGAATTCAAACTATTTAATACAATATTTACAATTGTAAATAATTTTCATTGAGCCAGAGGTGTATGTTATCTACAACATTGTATTTCCGAATTAAAGAAGATTAAAACTCCCTATGGCTTATGCCAGTGATGAGCATAACAAATCCATTGGCTTGGAAAGTCTTTCGATCATGTTCGATAAGGTGAAAAGTGTGTGAATTTCCAACAACCACCCTTGTGAACTTTCATTTCAAATTAAGGACAAAATTAGGTTGCGATACATCATTCTTCTTATG